>QNQO01002227.1:0-139540 GCA_003290165.1 Berberis thunbergii | reverse complement strand
CCGCATCAAATTAACGCTCCATGTTCCACAAGAAGTTGTAGATCTTCCTTGCACTCCTTGCCCCACCATAGGCCTTAGGTTTGGGAGTTTTTGAATCAGTGAGTGATTGTCCCTGGTGTAGTCCCACCATTGGTTACGGCATCCATGCACACCCTGAGTTGAGTTTCAAGTTTCTGAACTATTTCTTTATAAGCTTCCATCTTCTCATTTTTAGCAACAACTTTGGCTTCAAGGGACTCGATCTTTTTGGACACCATGTCAACTACTACGTTTAAGGCTCCTTGCATCTCTTCCCGGAGCTCTTGGTCCTTCCCATTGGACGCTTGCCCTTTGATGCATTGGTTCATGTCTTCGACTTTCTTCTTCAAGTCGGACATGGTGGCACACAACTTAGCCAACCTTTCATCCATCGCATCGATTATGTCCTTCGACTTGTCCTTGCGGATTTCCCTCCTTTGTCGTTGTTGCCAATTGATGGGTTGTTGACCTCTGACGACATTCTTTTGTGTTGACGGATTTCACCAACCTTGCCAAACCTGGCTCTGATACCAACTGTCACGGACTTTCTTTTCACAAGTATTTCCCGTGCGGCACTAGCAAACTTTGCCCCGACTTATCAAAGAAAGTTAGTCAGCCTTGCCCACGAAAGACTTACTTAGACTTTGGAAAGTTAAGCAAGCTAAGAACACACAAGAGAGCTTAAGAAAACTAGAACTTGTATTGCTTGAATTCTCTGAGGTGACTGCAACAAATGAGGCCTTAGCCTATTTATACAACTCCACCTCCTCAATGGACGGTGGTGATCAATTTGATCTAACGGTCTACAATGAACTTCTACACACTTCCTTAGAAATATCTAAGGACTAGAATCCTATAGCCCTCTACTTTCAAAAAAAGAATCCTATAACCCTCTATGGAATTTTATGGAAGGTTCTAGAAAACTCTCTAGAACAATGTGGAATACTCTACATTATTTACACTTGCTAACCTCACCTGGCTAGGCAAGAAGATAGTTGTAACATCAGGTGGTGGCTGCAAACACACAGTGAGTTGGGCTGAAAAAGCTGGGCTTAAAACAAATGGGCTAAGAAAAATTGGGCCGAAAATAATTGTGCTAAAAATTTTGGGCTTGACCGAGACCAACACAAACAGGCCTGAAATTTCCCTTGACCGAGACCAACACAAACAGGCCTGAAATTTCCCTTGACCGAGACCAACACAAACATGCCTGAAATTTCAATTAACTGGAAGTCCGGTTAACCGGGGTCACCTGAGCCGGGCTCGGTCCTTAAATTATGCGCTTTAAAAATGCGGTCTGGTCCTCTGTGTGAGTTACACGGTCCAATTAATCGGCCCAACCCATCATGGTGTGAACAAAATTTTATAATATTTTTTATTTCAAGTGGCCCTCAATCTATTGATAATTATAAGTAGAACTTATAAATAAATATAAAAACCCCTCATTTTTTAAACACATATATAATGAAATGAATTTTTTTAAGTAATTCTCATATATGAATGCATGCGAATAAATTTCTCTATCATTAAATTAGAATATTACACATTAATTTACAATGATTGAACATACCTTAAATTAGAATATTCCTCTAGCCAAATCTCTAACATTTTAATTTGCATTTAAAGTTTTTTGAATTCTCAAAAAAATTAAATAGCACTTAACATGTTAATCACCTCATGTGCTTCTTTACTAGACTACTCTACTAACCTTGGTTGCATTATTTAGCCCTATGGATTACTCAAATCAATTCAGACTAACTTTTCGAGTCAATACTGAATGGAAGGGAAATGCACACCAAACACTTCTAAAAGAAGTATAATTTTATTCAGGCAAAACTGAGTGCATGACAGGCAAAACTGGCATTCCAGATGTGCCCCTCCCCACTGGAGGTTTATTTAAAAATAAAAAAAAATGACTATTTTTTAACCAAACTAATACCTTGTAAATCAATCCAGAGTCATCCCATAATCAGTCTTGTGATCACTAAATTAATCTTTCTCTTATGAAATTATCAAGACTTGCTTTGCCAAGTCGATATTAATTTACAATTAGGCTGTCTAGTGACTCTTTTATGCCAAACCAGCACCATGTAAATCACTCCATAGTCATCCCAAAGTCAATCTTGTGATTACTAAATTAATCTACCGTTATGCAATATTAACCTACCATTATGAAATTATCAAGACTTGCTTATCACCTTGTTTTCAAGACTTGTTTTTTCAATATTAACCTACCGTTATGAAATTATTAATCTACTGTTATGAAATTATTAAGACTTGCTTTTTCAGGCAATATTAGCCTACCGTTATGCAATTCACACCACCAATCACTTTTAAAAAAGAATTATGATTCGACTCTGAGTGCATGTGATGGTAACCCTATTTTGAAACACGGAAAAAATCATTGGCTAATCAAATTATCTATTAAATCTCGAAAATTATTCAACAAAAAACGTAAACAAATCCACTTATGTTTTAATCTTTTTTACCAAACCAAATTAACGCTTGTAATCACTAATTAAACAGATCTTTCTCTTATGGAGTTATGAAGAAGATGATTGATATGCTTTTGGATTATAGGCCAATGGAGAATCAGCTCATTGGTATGTTTGTGGCGGAAGGAATCACAGATTCAAAATTCAAACCTTGCAAGTGGTATTTGGAGTGGGAGGGGTTAAAAGGGATAAAAAAAATTGCATCTAGATGATAGGAAGTACATATGAAAGAAGAAGATGAAAAAGGAAGATGCAAGGGACTAAGTTTGCATTGTAAATTTGCAAAAACTATGTTCATTTTATGCTTAAAACTTCTGCATTCATACTTTACTAGGGGTCAACTTGCTCTACGTGAGCATATATTTAGTATTGATTTTATTTAAAATATTACTAAGTACAAATTACAAATTTAGGTGATTCGGCCAAAAAGTTTAAATTTGCGATCAAAGCATTATATTGATATTGGGACATTAGTTAAAAAAAAAATTTACATGCGGCGATTTTGCTTGTATAAGTTTCCTAAAAATCATTAATTTTTATTTCAATTTGGAATCGAACTTGATGAAAATTTTCTACTTTGGAGAGGGCATTTTTGAAAAATTCAAATTTGACAGACTTAAGGTTATATTTCAATAGAGTAATTAGGGGCTTCAAATAAATTATGTTAGGGGATTAAGTATAATTAAGCAATATTTGAGGGAGTTGATTGTAAAAATTATGAAATGTGAGAGCAAAATGGGAAAACTAAAAGTTAGATTTACAACATATTTATAGTTAATAGGTAATTTGGGGCTTCAAATAAATTATATTAGAAGCTTAAGTATAATTAATCATTTGAGAGTGGCTAATTTTGATTGTAAAATCTGAATTAGAGAGGGTAAAATGGTAAACATGTATAATAGTGCTTTCATTTGAAAAACACAAATGCCCTTTGCCTTTGTTCATCTACCTTTTGATTTGGATTGTAAATATTAAGAAATTGAGAAGGCATTTTCTAAAATCTAAGAATTTATGGATTTGACACTATCCCTGGATTACTGAGATAAATTGATCCGAGAGTACATTCGTAATTAATGATGTAACCAAGGATTAATTGTTGTTTAGGTGTAGACAAACGATGTGTCAAGAAAGTCGACTAAAGAAATTTTTGTAATTCTGATTTGTAATTCTTATAAATACTGAAATAGTCATGTCCATATGCGTGATGATATTTTTGTAATTCTGATTTGTGAGTCTTATATCATTTTCATAGGCTCATTGTGTGGAAGTTGGGTTTATGAAAATAGAGAAGAAGGGCAGTGGAGATTAAAAAGCGGGGGAAGGGCTAAGAGGGACATAACCTAGAACGTTATTGGGGTTTGAATTGGATAGTCTGCTTGGGCCTTGGGGTACAAAACACATACTTCGAGGATTGCTAAGAAATTCATTTTTCCTACCATAAATTATTCATTTCTACTCCACAACATATTCGTTACTGCATGTTACAACAAAACAGAGTAAACTAGTTGAGTTCACAAATCATACAAGAAGAAAGTCTGCACTTATCTAAGTCAAACTTCATTATCACATGAAATGAATACAGATACTTAAGTTTTATAATGGACAGGTCTAAATATGCATAGGGAGCCTCTCCCCCACATGGGGAACCTCTCGTTTCTTCAACAAGTCTTGCTTGGCGACAATGAATTTCATGGTCCAATACCCCAAGAAATAGGTCGATTATCCCGATTAAAGATCTTTTCTCTAGCTCACAATTTCTTTGATCATGAAATCTCTACCAATCTCAGTTACTGTTCCAAACTTCAAGTGGTCAATTTAACATGCAATCGTCTCACCGGGACGATTCCAATCCAACTCGCCTCTCTATTAGAGCTTACTTATCTACGTCTTAGCGATAATCAACTAGAAAGACGCATTCCATCAACGTTAGGAAACCTCACTACTCTTATTGACTTTAATATGAAAGACAACAGTTTCACTGGAAGCATTCTCGAAGATCTATGCCACATCCAATGCTTAGAACGTTTTACTGTTGGTTTGAATAAACTGACTGGCACAGTTTCTTCTAATCTTTACAATCTCTCACATATCATAAGTTTCTCAATAGGTGACAATCAGCTTGAGGGAAGCCACCCTTTAGACATTGGCCTTACACTTCCTAATCTCAAATATCTTCTAGTGGCAAGCAATAAACTCAAAGGTCACATCCCATTATCATTTCCCAATGCTTCAAGACTTGAATGGTTAGAACCTGGTATAAACCAATTTACAGGGCATGTTCGAGAAACCTAGGAATGCTTCAAGGTCTTAATAAACTTTTCCTTTATTCAAATCAACTAGTAGATGACTTGCACTTCATCACTTCATTAACCAATTGTACCAATTTAAAATGATTAGATCTTGGCAACAATTCTGTCAAAGGGTCAATCCCTAACTCAATAGGAAATTTCTCCACCAAACTTACGAAACTATTTTTAGACGATAATCAGATCTATGGAAGTATCCCAGCTTCAATTGAAAACCTTGTAAATTTGAGTGCCCTTTCAATTACAAGCAACCATCTTATAGGTGATATCTTCAAAGTTGTTGGAGTTTTTCCTCAAATGGTTCGCCTACAGTTGTTCGACAATGAATTCTCTGAACAAATTCTAGATTCCTTCTATCATAATTCAACTCAATTAACCGTTCTATACTTGGACAGAAACAAACTACATGGAAAAATACCTCCAAGTCTTGGAACCTGTCAAAGTTTATTAGAGCTTTACCTGAATGATAATAGGCTCAGCGGTACCATGCCCAAACAACTTCTTCATCTTCCATCCCTTACCAAGCTCTTGTTATCTAGCAATGCTCTGAGTGGCCCCTTACTGTCTGAAGTAGGTAACTTGAACAATCTTATGATCTTGAAACTCTTTGGTAATAAATTTTCTGGAAGTATACCAACCATGCTTGGCAACTGTTTGACTTTGGAGTACCTTACAATCAGCCAAAATTTGCTTACTGGAAGTATTCCTCAGTCGCTGAGTGCTTTGAAAGGTATAAAGAAACTCAATCTTTCTGGCAACAAGTTATTCGGGGAGATTCCGCGATATTTGGAGAATTTCACTTCTCTAATTCAGTTGGATTTGTCTTATAATGACTTGAAGGGTTCGGTTCCAAAGGTTGGTATCTTTGTCAATGCTACTACGTTATCACTTGCGGGAAATAGTAAGCTTTGCGGAGGCGTTGTTGAACTCAAGTTGCCGCCATGCTGGAATCACAAGAAGGTAGGAAAGTCACAAATTCGCAAAGTGGTTATGCTTGTAATTGTTGTAAGCATCTGCTTGGTTGTACTATTGTGCCTATTTTTCGTGTGCTACCGAAGAAGATTATTGAAAGCAAAGCCTATTTCGGAGTCGTTATTCATCAAACAATTCACAAGGATTACTTATGCAGAGCCTCTCGAGGCAACTAACAGATTTTCAGTTGACAATTTAATTGGTATTGGAAGCTTTGGCTCAGTGTATAAAGCAATTCTTTCCCAAGTTGACACAGTGGTTGTGGTAAAGGTAATAAATCTTCAACAGCGTGGAGCTTTTAAGAGCTTCTTGTCTGAATGCAACGCCTTGAAAAATCTCTGGCACCGAAATCTCCTCAAAATCATCACAGCTTGTTCAGGGGTCGATTTTCAAGGGAATGATTTCAAAGCATTGGTTTTTGAATTCATGCCCAAGGGAAGTTTAGAAGAGTGGTTGCATCCTGAAAGAAGTCAACAACATGTTTTGAAGCTGAACTTCTTGCAAAGGCTAAACATAGCTATTGACGTTGCTTCTGCGCTCGATTATCTTCACAATCATTACCAAAAGGCAATTGTCCACTGTGATCTAAAGCCGAGTAATGTTCTCCTTGATGATGACATGACGACTCATGTGGCTGATTTTGGTTTAGCAAATATTTTCCCTACCAATATTTACAAATCTTCACAAAGTCAAGGTAGTTCTATTGCAATAAAGAGATCATTTGGTTATGTTGCTCCAAGTAAATTCTTGTACAAGTTTTTATGTTTTGGTATTTCATTACAAAAAATTGGGATATGATGTCATTCTATTAAAACAATATTGCATTACATTATCAAATTTCCACTTAGGTTCTACCGAACTTGTATTTATACCTAAATATATATCATGCCCAACAAATTTTAAATTTTGTAACAAAATCATTTTTTTTTCCAATAGGGATTAGTTGACAAGAAGTTGTTAATTTACATATGTAACGTCATAATATGATTACATGAAGTATTCTAGTCAAATTTCTATTCTAATTTTCAGCACTTAACAAGCTTTTATTATAAGTTTACCAAAGCTAAGGTTTATAATTTGCAGAATATGGAGTAGGCGGTGAGGTGTAGATGTAAGGAGATGTTTACAGTTATGGAATAGTATTACTCGAGATGTTTACCGGGAAGAAACCAATAGATGACATGTTTCAAAATGGACAAAATCTTCACAATTTTGCTAAAATGGCTTTGTCTGAACAAGTTAAGAACATTGTGGATGCAGAGATGCTTTTAAAAAGCAATGATGAAACTATCAACATTGCCAACCACAGTAATCAAGGAACCCGAGTACACAAGTGCTTGGTGTCAGTGATAAGACTGGGAGTGGCATGTTCTGCTGAATCCCTTCACTACAAAAAAAAGCTTCATTAGCTACGGAAATTAGCGAAGGTTTCATAAAACCGTCACTATTTAAATGATTAGCGACGACATAAAACCGTTGCTACTGTTTCTGATACAGTTTAAGTAAAAAAATTAAAAAAACCGTCGCTAAATATTTTGTGACGGCATATAACTATCGCTAAAACTCGTATTAGCTACGGTATACTTGCCGTCGCTACAATCTAAAAAAAAAATTGTTAGCCACGGTAGAATACCGTAGCTACTAGTTTAAAAAAATTAAAATATTTAAAAACATATTAGCGACGGCTCCAGGACCGTGGCTACGATTGTACAAAAATATTTTGTTAGCCACGGTTGTATACCGTAGCTAAGAGTTTTTTTATTTAAAAAAAAAAAAAAAAACCAGTCTAACGACGGCACAAGGGCCGTGGCTAAGTTTAAAAAAAAAAAATTTGTTAAACCGTAGCTAAGAGTTTTTAAAATAAAAAATAATTTAAAAAAAACAGTCTAGCGACGACACAAGGGCCGTGGCTAAGTTTTTTAAAAAAAAATTGTTAGCCACGGTTGTAAACCGTAGCTAAGAGTTTTTAAAATAAAAAACAATTTAAAAAAAATAGTCTAGCAACGGCTCGTCTGCCGTGGCTAAGTTTTTTAAAAAACTTTATTAGCCACGGTTGTATACCGTAGCTAAGAGTTAAAAAAAAAAAAAAAAAAAGGTCTAGCGACGGCACCAGGGCCGTGGCTAAGTTTAAAAAAAAAAAAAAAAATTGTTAGCCACGGTTGTAAACCGTAGCTAAGAGTTTTTAAAATAAAAAAACAGTCTAGCGACGGCCTGGTGCCGTAGCTAAGGTTTTAAAAAAAAATTTGTTAGCCACGGTTCTCTACCGTAGCTAATACTTAAAAAAAAAACTATATAACATATATATATATAAACTGGTTAAAATAACCACCAACACAATGTTGTCCAGCTCGGTTAGAAACTTGCCTATCACCTAGCCGACCTGGGTTCGAATTATGCCAATGAAACATTTTTTATATTAATATTTTTATCTTAGCGACGGCAGTGTGCCGTGACGGTTTTCTACCATAGCTAATTCTTTTTTTATTATATATATATATATATATATATAAACTGGATAAAATTACCACCAATCCATTGTCGTCTAGTCCGGTTAGAAATCTGCCTTTCACCCAGCTGATTCGGGTTCGAATCCTGCCAATGAAATATTTTTTATATTAGTATTTTTATCTTAGCGACGGCAGTGTGCCTTATAAAACTCATTAGCCACGGTTCTCTACCGTAACTAATTCTTTTTTAAAAAAATTATATAAAATAAATATATATATATAAACTGGATAAAATCACCACCAACCTATTGTCGTCAAGCCCGGTTAGAAACCTGCCTTTCACCTAGCCCACTCGGGTTTGAATCCTAGAAATGGAAATTATTTATTATTTATTTATTTCAACTTTGAAACATACTCCAAGCCACTTGTTTTTTCTTTACGACTTTATTTTTCTTTTATTTTTTTTTAACTGCTTTCAACTTTAGAACATGTTCCAATCCCCCTAAATTGTTTTTCTTTAGGACTTCTATGTATATTAAACCAATCCAGATTTCTTGAACAGAGTCATTCAATCATTAGTATTATCAGTGGTTGCTCTTGAAAAAAAAAATTAACCAATCCGCGTGAAACTTCATATCAACCGTCAATAACACCCAAAAATTTTGCTCAATCCAACGCACTAAACCAAACCACGTCACCAATCCGCGTGAAACTAACACAACCATTCCCCTTCGAAGAAGAAGATATGATCAAGATCAAGATCGAATAAGAAGATGAGATATGATCAAGATCGAAGAAGAAGATAAAAGAATATCAGATCAGATCAAAGAAGATAAGATCAGATCAAAGAAATCAAAGAAAACCTGATCGGATCAAAGAAGATTAAATCAAAGAAGATCGAAGAAAATCAAAGAAGATCAAAGAAGTTCAAAGAATATAAAAAAAAATCAGATCAAATAATATCAAAGAAGATCGAAGAAGTTCAAAGAAGATCACAGAATATCAAATAAGATCAGATCAGATCAACGAAGATCAAATAATATCAGATCAGATCAAATAAGATCAGATCGGATAAAAAAATCAAAGAATATCAGATCAAAGAAGACCAAAGAAGATCAGATAAAAAAAGATCAGATCAAAGAAGATCAGACCAGATCAAAGAAAATCAAAGAAGTTCAAAGAAGATCAGATCAGATCAGATCAAAGAAAATCAAAGTAAACTAGATCATATCAAAGAAGATCAGATCAGATCAAAGAAAATCAAAGAAAATCAAAGAAGCTCAAAGAAGATCAGAGAAGATCAAAGAAGATCAGATCAAAGAATATCAAAGAAGATCGAAGAAGTTCAAAAAAGATCACAGAATATCAAATAAGATCAGATCAGATCAAAGAACATCATAGAAGATCAAATAAGATCAAATCAAATAAGATCAGATCAAAGAAGATAAGATCAAATAAGACTAAAGAAGATCAGATAAAAAAGATCAAAGAAGATCAGATCAGATCAAAGAAGATCAAAGAAAAACAAAGAAGATCAAAGAATATCAAAGAAGATCAGATCAAACAATATCAAATAAGATCGAAGAAGTTCAAAGAAGATCACAGAATATCAAATAAGATTAGATCAAATCAAAGAATATCAAATCAGATCAAATAAGATCAGATCAGATCAAAGAAGATCATAGAATATTAGATCAAAGAATATCAGATCAAATAAGATCAAAGAAGACCAAAGAAGATTAGATAAAAAAAGATCAAATCAAAGAAGATCAGATTAGATCAGATCAAAGAATATAAAAAAAAACCAAAGAAGTTCAAAGAATATCATATCAGATCAAAGAAAATCAAAGAAAACCAGATCAGATCAAAGAAAATCAAAGAAGTTCAAAGAAGATCAAAGAAGTTCAAAGAAGATCAAAGAATATCAAAGAAGATCGAAGAAGTTCAAAGAAGATCGAAGAAGTTCAAAGAAGATCACAGAATATCAAATAAGATCAGATCAGATCAAAGAAGATCATAGAAGATCAAATAAGATCAGATCAGATCCGATAAAATAAGATCAAAGAAGACTAAATAAGATCATATCAAAGAAGATCAAATCAGATCAAAGAAGTTCAAAGAAGATCAGATCAAAGAATATCAAATAAGATCAAAGAAGATCAGATCAGATCAAAGAAGATCAAATAAGATCAGATCAAATCAAAGAAGACCAGATCAGATCAAATCAAAGAAGATCTAAGAATATCAAAGAAGATCAGATCAAATAAGATCAAAGAAGATCAGATCAGATCAAAGAAGATCATATCAAAGAAAAAAAAGATCAGATCAGATCAAAGAATATCAGATCAGATCAAATCAAAGAAGATCATATCAAAGAAGATCAGATCAGATCAAAGAATATCAGATCAAAGAAAATCAAAGAAGTTAAAAAAATATCAAAGAAAATTGCCGTGGCTAATTGGTTTTAAAAAAAAAAATTTTAACACTAAAGAGATTAGCCACGGCAAATTGGTTTTTATTTTTTATATTAGCGACGGCAAACAACCGTCGCTAATTGATTTTTAAAAAAATAAAATTTAACACTAAAGAGATTGGTTAAAAAAAAACATTTAACACTAAAGAGATTAGCGACGGCCAATTTGCCGTGGCTAATTGGTTTTTATTTTTTATATTAGTGACGGCAAAACACCGTCGCTAATTGTTTAAAAAAAAACACTAAAGAGATTAGCGACGGCAAATTTGTCGTGGCTAATTGGTTTTTATTTTTTATATTAGTGACGACAAATAACCGTTGCTAATTGGTTTTAAAAAATAAAAAATTAACACTAAAGAGATTGGTTTTTAAAAAAAATAATTTAACACTAAAGAGATTAGCGACGACAAATTTGCCGTGGCTAATTGGTTTTTATTTTTTATATTAGCGACGGCAAAAAACCGTCGCTAATTGATTTAAAAAAAAATTTAACACTAAAGAGATTAGCGACGACAAATTTGCCGTGGCTAATTGGTTTTTATTTTTTATAATAGCGACGGCAAACAACCGTCGCTAATTGGTTAAAAAAAAACACTAAAGAGATTAGCGACGACAAATGTGCCGTGGCTAATTGGTTTTTATTTTTTATATTAGCGACGGCAGAAAACCATCGCTAATTGGTTTTTTAAAAAAATATCACCGATCCGCGTGAAATCTCATCTCAACCGTTAATAACACAAAAAAATTTAGCTCAATGCAACGCACTAAACCAAACCACGTCATCGATCCGCGTAAAACTAAAACAATCAATCCCCTTCAATTACCTTTCTCTATATAAATTTCAATTTTTTCTACAAACCAACTTAAACAAAAATTTCCTCTCAAAATTATTTTTCTCTCATCCATCCTCCAGAGAAGAAATTCACAGAGGAGAAGTCCACCGCTTCCTCGACACCGATCCCGGCCGCCTCTCTCCCTTCCCTTCATCCGTCGCTATTATAAAAATAATGTTAAATTAAAAAAAATCAATTAGCCACGGCAAAATGCCGTCGCTAACATTAAAGTATTTTTTAAAAATACCATTTAGCCACTGCAAAATGCCTTCGCTAATATAAAAATAATGTTAAAATTTTTATAAAAAAATCAATTAGCCACGGCAAAATGCCGTCGCTAATATAAAAAATATTAATTTTTAAAAAAAAAATCAGTTAGCCACGGCAAAATGCCGTCGCTAACATTAAAGTATTTTTTTAAAAATACCATTTAGCCACGGCACAATGCCGTCGCTAATATAAAAATAATGTTAAAAGTTTTTTAAAAAAATCAATTAGCCACAACAAAATGCCGTCGCTAATATAAAAAATATTAATTTTTTTAAAAAATAAATCAGTTAGCCACGGCTATTTTACACTTTAGCTAGCGACGGTTTTATGCCGTGGCTAATTAGCCACGGCTATTTTGCCGTTGCTGAATCAAATAGTGACGATAAATGTAGCTACGGGATAGCGACGGTTTCAGTGCTGTCGCTGATTCCTTTTAGCTACAATTTTGGGTCAATTTGCAACGAATTTTAGCCGTTGCTGATATCAATTTTTTTTGTAGTGCTTGTTGAACATTGCAGAAGTTGTCACTGAAGTGCATCATATAAGAGACTATTATCAGGGTGTTCACCCGTAATGTTTATGCGAGTTGAGTTTGTATCTCTAAACTAGGAATGTTTCCTCCTTGTCATGTTCTTATTGTGTGTGAAATAAATCATATCTATATTCCGTGTTTGTATATGTTAATTTACATCATTTGATATGATTTAGCACTAGTCACGGATAGACGACAATTGTTCGCCCATGAAGTTTATGCGAGTTGAGTTTGTTTTCCTAAACTAGCAAGTATCCTCCTCATGTTCTTATTGTGTGTGAAATAAATCAAATATGTATTCCGTATTCTGTATTTGTATATGTTAATTTACCTCATTTGATATAATTTAGCACTACCATTAGATTGATTTATTTGTCAATTAATCCAAAAATGTGTGGAAAACTCAAACACATTACAATGAAGTTACTCATAGTTCAAACGTAATATTCATCTCAGTCGTGCTTGTACACATGAAGCAAAATAAGTGGTATAATAGTAACAGGGAATTTAATTTGTTTTGGTTTATTAAGTTCTAAACATTGTCTTTGGTAGCATTTCTTTGATTCTTGATTGCGTAGTTTTCATTATAGAATTATTTGGTTCGCATTTTGATTCTTCTTTGCTGCAATGCCATTGCATGTGACTGTGCGGATATCAAGATCGTTGCTATCAATCAAATGTAAATGCAGCGGACGAACAATGGCAAGTGGAATCCGATGGCCTTCATACCGTTGGCTGAACGAGAGATGTGTGTACCAAAAAAATGGTTTCTTTAACAGCTGAGCTTAAAGACTTGTGATGAGAAGCTAGAATTGTTCATGTTCTCGTCTTTGAAGAGAAATTTTCGATTGTCCTTGTAAATGTTGTGTCGGAATTACCAAAACTAGAATCAGATCGATCAAGCAAGGAAACACTGTTGATAATA
Source organism: Berberis thunbergii (assembly GCA_003290165.1). NCBI lineage: Eukaryota > Viridiplantae > Streptophyta > Magnoliopsida > Ranunculales > Berberidaceae > Berberis > Berberis thunbergii. The sequence goes on along the minus strand of QNQO01002227.1, from coordinate 126,269 downwards.
TTCCTATTTTTTTTTCTTTCTTGTAAATCAGTTTTTGATAAAGGGCCAAAATAGACTCCTCGTAAATTTTGATTATTCGTGATCCATTTAACATGTACACCTGACGATCTCCAAGTGTTGTGATTTTTATTTTATTTTCTTAACTTGGTAGATAAGATTAAGGATTGTGATTTCATTTTTCGAGTTAATTCTAGTTTCCTGATTTTAAGAAGTTATTAATCAACATATATAACGTGGGCAGAGATGCTTATAGGAAAGAAATTAAACCAATAGATGATATGTTTACAAGTTATGGATATTTGTGGATGCAGAGATGCTTTTAGAAAGCAGTAATGAAGCTATCAACATTGCCAACCAGAGTAATCAAGGGACCCGAGTACACAAATGCTTGGTGTCAGTGATAAGACTAGGAATCACACATTCTGCTGGATCCCCTGTTGAAAGGATGAACATTACAGAAGTCATCACTGAATTGCATCATATATTATCTCTACGAAAAATCATCTAATTTGAGGCCTACAGCTTAAGACAAGTCAAATAGAAGCATATGAGTAGGTTGGTAATGAACAGGATTTGGGTTGGTTCTCTTCGAGAACTGACGAGGCAATTTGACTTGGTGTACCAGGAACCGTTTTGATTCCTCCTTCGCCACCCACCCTTGTCATTGTCTTCATATTTTTCTTCGATTTAGTTGGATTTCTCCCTTTTATCTAAGATTTGGGGAAACATTTATTTTTGTACGTTGAAGAATGTTGTCTTCTAGATCAAACTTTGATCGAAAGAATAGTGTACGCTAAAGTTAGAAAATAAAGAGTGATAGTGGATAAACATTATAATCAAAAAATTATTGTTTGGTCTGAAGTGAATGAGCTTCAATACAGATATGAAACCCATGCAATGCATGTGTCATTTTACTGATCAATAATAGATCACCAAATTTCGTTGCTTAGCATGACCTGAAGTCTACCAAGTCGAATCATTCCGACACTACTTGTCATTGCTGATTGATTGCGCTTTTGCATTCAGTTTCTACTTGTCAATACAAAAAACGTAACTTTATAATGGACGTAGTAGAATACATCCATGCTTCTTGACTTGGAAGACTGGCAAGTTAGAATCTGGTTCTACTGATCAATTGATCATCAAATATTGTCCCAAAGTCTACCAAGTCAAGTTGTTCCTACACTAGTCTTGGTCCTATGTGCAGAAGTCTATAGTATATATATCAACTGATTTATGTCTTTCTTCAAGTCACTCCTTGGTTGTAAATTACTTTTCCAAGAATAATGATGAGTTGGTCTTGCTTTCCAATGTTAGTACTCATAGTGTTGCTATGGAGCAGCATCAGCTCACTCCCCACAACTGCCTTCTCCGATCATCTGGCTCTACTCGCCTTCAAAGAAAAGATTAACGATGATCCACTCCAAGCATTGAGTTTCTGGAATGATTCCATCCACGTACTGTAACTGGAATGGGATTACATGCAGCCATGGCCATCGTGGTAGGGTCACAGTCCTGGACTTGAAATCACAAGAACTTGAAGGTACACTCTCTCCCCACATAGGAAACCTCTCATTTCTTCGAGAAATCAGGCTTGGCACAAACTATTTCCATGGTCCAATACCCCAAGAAATAGGTCGATTGTCTCGATTAAAGGTCCTTTCTCTAGAAACAAATTCGTTCAGTGATGAAATTCCTACCAATCTCACTTACTGATCCAAACTTCAAGTAGTCAATTTAACACACAATTCTCTCATCGGGAGGATTCCAATCCAGCTCACATCTCTATTAGAGCTTACTTGGTTGGATCTTAGCGATAATCAACTAGAAGGACACATTCCATCAATGTTAGGAAATCTCACTACTCTTACTCATTTTGATATTAATACCAACAATTTCATTGGAAGCATTCCTGAATATCTATGCCACATCCAAAGCTTGGAACGTTTTTGTGTTAGTTTCAATAAATTGACTGGCACAGTTTCTTCGTGTCTTTACAATTTGTCACATATGACATATTTTTCAATAGCTTTTAACCAGCTAGATGGAAGCCTTCCTTCAGATATCGGCCTTACACTTCCTAATCTCAAATATCTTTTAGTGGGAGGCAATAAACTCAAGGGTCTCATCCCATTATCATTTCCCAATGCTTCAAGACTTGAATGGTTAGGACTTGTTGAAAACCAATTTATAGGACATGTCCCGAGAAACCTAGGAATGCTTCAAGGTCTTAGTAAACTTCTCCTATATTCAAATCAACTAGTAGATGACTTGGACTCTATCACTTCTTTAACCAATTGCACCAACTTAGAAGTGTTAAATGTTTGGAATAATCATCTCAAAGGGCCAATGCCTAACTCAATAGGAAATCTCTCCACCAAACTTAGAAGTCTGAATTTAGGAAGTAATCAAATATATGGAAGCATCCCAGCTTCAATTGGGAACCTTGTGAATTTGCGCATCCTTCATATTTCAAACAACTCTATTACAGGTGATATCTCCAAACTCATTGGAGTATTTCCTCAAATGGTTAGATTGCAGTTGGGCGACAATGAATTCTCTTGACAGATTCCAGATTCCTTTTATCGCAATTCAACTCAATTACTCTTACTAAACTTGGGAGGAAACAAGCTACACGGAAAAATACCTCCTAGTCTTCCAAGCTGTCAAAGTTTATTAATACTTCGTCTTTCTAATAACAGACTCAAAGGTACCATTCCCAAACAACTTCTTCATCTTCCATCCCTTTTTTGGCTCGACTTATCTTGCAATGCTCTGAGTGGCCCCTTACCATCCAAAGTAGGTAACTTGACCAATCTTGTGATCTTGAAACTCTTTGGTAACAAATTTTCTGGAAGTATACCACCCACGCTTGGCAACTGTTTGACTTTGGAGTACCTTACAATCAGCCAAAACTTGCTTACTGGAAGTATTCCTCAATCACTGAGTGGTTTGAAAGGTATAAAAGAACTCAATATTTCTCGCAACAAATTATCCGGGGAGATTCCGCGATATTTGGAGAATTTCACTTCTCTAATTCAGTTGGACTTGTCTTATAATGACTTGGAGGGTTCGGTTCCAAAGGTTGGTGTCTTTGTCAATGCTACTGCGTTATCACTTGCGGGAAATAGTAAGCTTTGCGGAGGCGTTGTTGAACTCAAGTTGCCGCCATGCTGGAATCACAAGAAGGTAGGAAAGTCACAAATTTGCAAAGTGGTTATGCTTGTAATTGTTGTAAGCATCTGCTTGGTTGTACTATTGTGCCTATTTTTCGTGTGCTACCGAAGAAGAGTATCAAAAGCAAAGCCTACTTCGGAGTCGTTATTCATTAAACAATTCACAAGGATTACTTATGAAGAGCTTCTCGAGGCAACTAACAGATTTTCAGTTGACAATTTAATTGGTATTGGAAGCTTTGGCTCAGTGTATAAAGCAATTCTTTCCCAAGTTGACACAGTGGTTGCGGTAAAGGTAATAAATCTTCAACAGCGTGGAGCTTTTAAGAGCTTCTTGTCTGAATGCAACGCCTTGAAAAATCTCCGGCACCGAAATCTCCTCAAAATCATCACAGCTTGTTCGGGGGTCGATTTTCAAGGGAATGATTTCAAAGCATTGGTTTTTGAATTCATGCCCAATGGAAGTTTAGAAGAATGGTTGCATCCTGAAAAAAGTCAACAACATGTTTTGAAGCTGAACTTCTTGCAAAGGCTAAACATAGCTATTGACGTTGCTTCTGCACTCAATTATCTTCACAACCACTGCCAAAAGGCAATTGTCCATTGTGATCTAAAGCCGAGTAATATTCTCCTTGATGATGATATGATGGCTCATGTGGCTGATTTTGGTTTAGCAAATATTTTCTCCACCAATAGTTACAAATCTTCACAAAGCCAAAGTAGTTCTATTGCAATAAAGGGATCAATTGGTTATGTTGCTCCAGGTAAATTCTTCTACAACTTTTCATGTTTTGGTATAAGCATCTTGTGATGCAAACAAAAAAACTGGGATTTAATATTATTCTATTAAAACAATCTTGCATTTCATTATTGAATTCTCGCTTGGGCTTTAATTGTACTTTACCTAACTATCATGCCTAACAAATTTTACATTTTGTAACAAAATCATTTTTTCCATTCGGGATTACTTGACAAGAAGTTGCTAATCAACATATATAACGTCATTATATGTTTACAAGAAGTATTCTAGTCAAATTTCTATTCTAATTCTTAGCACCTAACAAGCATTTATTATAAGTTCGCCAAAGTAAGGTTTATAATTTGCAGAATATGGAGTAGGAGGTGAGGTGTCCATGCACGGAGATATTTACAGTTATGGAATAGTATTACTCGAGATGTTTACCGGGAAGAAACCAACAGATGACAAGTTTCAGAATGGACAAAATCTTCACCGTTTTGCTAAAATGACTTTGCCTGAGCAAGTTATGAACATTGTGGATGTAGATATGCTTTTAGAAAGCACTAATGAAGCTGTCAACATTGCTAACCAGAGTAATCAAGGGAACCGAGCACACAAATGTTTGGTGTCAGTGATAAGACTGGGAGTCACATGTTCTGCTGAATCCCCTGTTGAACGGATGAACATTGCAGAAGTCGTTACTGAATTGCATCATATAAAAGACTATTATGAGGGTGTTCGCCGTGATGTTTGTGCGAGTTGAGTTTGTATTCCTAAACTAATGTTTATGCGAGTTGAGCTTGTATTCCTAAACTAGCATGCTTCCTCCTTGTCACGTTCTTATTGCATGTGTGTGAAATAAATCAGATCTGTATTCTGTGTTTGTATATGTTAATTTACATCATTTGATATGATTTAGCACTAGTGACGGATAGACGACAATTGTTCACCCATGATGTTTATGCGAGTTGAGTTTGTATTCCTAAACTAGCATGTTTCCTCCTTTGTCATGTTCTTATCGTGTGTGAAATAAATCAGATCTGTATTCTATGTTTATAGATGTTAATTTACTTCATTTGATATGATTTAGCACTACCATTAGATTGATTTATTTGCCAAATTAATCCAGTAAAATGTGTTTTGGTTTATTAAGTTCTAAACATTGTCTTTGGTAGCATTTCTTTGATTTTTGATTGCATAGTTTTCGTTATAGAATTATTTGATTCGCATTCTTGATTCTTCTTTGCTGCAATGCATTGCATGTGACTGTTCGGATATCAAGATCGTTGCTATCAATCAAATGTATATGCAGCGACCGAACAATGGCAAGTGGAATCCGATGGCCTTCATAGTGTTGGCTGAACGAGAGATGTGTGTACAAAAAAAATGGTTTCTTTAACAGCTGAGCTTAAAAGACTTCTGATGAGAGGTTAGAATTGTTCATGTTCATGTCTTTGAAGAGAATTACCAAAACTAGAATCAGATCCTTGGAGCAAGGAAACACTGTTGATAATTGTTAGAATAAACTAATCAGTCATGTAAATTAGTTAGTTAGCTAATCAGTTCAAAGTCTGTTTATATTGTCATGTACATTAGTTAGTTAGCTAATCAGTTCATAGTCTGTTCCTAGCTAGCTGTCATTCTGTTTTCTGTTTCTAGGTTCTATTGACTAGCTTCTCTAGATGTCTATATATACATCCAATGTACATTGAACAACAGTATGAAATATATTGAATCCATTGTTATAATTGAGTTAGAGTTTCAACATGGTATCAGAGCACCATTATAACTCTTCATCTTATCATCTCTGTCAGTCCTAATTTTTTCTTCTCTCTGCTTCTTCAACATTGCTAATGGCGGATATTCCAGTTCTTCCAATGCTGCCTCTGTCAGTAATTCTAGTTCTACAGAAGGTAAACCTGTAATGTTCACTCATGTCTTGTCAGTTAAATTGAGTGAGAACAATTACCTGCTATGGAAGCAACAAGTGTTAGCAACCATTAAGGGTCATAAGTTGCAAAAGTTCATTGAGAAAGATGCTTCTCCACCTCGATTTCTATCAACTGATGATCAAGCTCTAGGTCGTGTCAATCCAGAGTTCATCAGTTGGGAACAACAAGATCAATTGCTATTTTCTTGGCTTCTTTCATCCATGATGGAATCCTTATTAACAAGGTTAGTTGGATGTGAATCTTCAGCTCACATATGGAGTTTACTTGAGGTGTTCTTTAATTCTCAAACCATTGCAAAGATTTCACAGTTTCGAACACAACTTCAGAAGATCAAGAAGTGTGATATGAACATCAATAATTATCTACTCAAGATCAAGACTATCATTGATCAATTGGCTTCTGTTGGTCATGTACTGTCACCTCAAGAACACATCAATGCAATTTTTGATGGTCTTCCTCAGTCTTATGATACTTTCATAGTATCTGTTTCTTCCAGGTCAGATACTTACAGTATTGCTGAGATAGAATCTCTTCTTCTGGCTCAAGAAACACGTATTGAGAGGCATACCAAACATCTTGATGTATCTAGTTCTGTCAATGTAGCTTACAGTAACTATAAGCCATCTCCTAGGTCCTTTACTTCAAATTCTTGGCGTCCACAGTTCAGGTCACCTACCAATAATGTCTCATTCAGAAGTGGTGCAAGGTTTGAATCTGTGAGAGGTTCTCGACCTCCTAATTTTCACAATGCTCGACCTCAGTGTCAAATTTGTGGCAAGACAGGTCACATGGATTTCAAATGCTATCATAGATTTGATAACAATATTTCAAATCCTTGGAGTTCAAACACTGCTTCTCAGCAGTCAGCAGTCTCTCAGCAAGCCAATATGCAAGCAAATCTTGCTTCCAGGAATGTTTTATCAGCTTATTCTAATCATGCTACTGAAGAACACTGGGGAGGTGGTTCATAATCTCAACATTATCAACCTCAAGGATTACTTTCTGCTTCTAGTTCATCTGACAATAGATGGTTTCCTGATTCTGGTGCTACAAATCATTGCACTCCACATATTCATAACTTGAAGACATCTTCTCCTTACTATGGTAATGATCAGCTTTTCATTGGGGATGGTTTAGGTCTTCCCATTCAAAATGTTGGTGAGTCCACATTACCATCTTTCAATTCTTCCAGAATTTTACATCTGAAGAGTGTTCTGCAAGTACCTAAGCTTACTAAAAATCTTTTGCGTGTCTCCAATTTGCTCAAGATAATCATGTTTATTTTGAGTTTCATCCTAATTCTTGTTTTGTTAAGGATCAGGACACCAAAAAGATCCTCTTGGCAGACACACTTAGCAATGGGCTGTATGTTTTTCCTTCCCATCTCTAGATGCTCCAGTTAATTCAACACTTGACTCTTCTTCAACTTCCTGCAAGTCAGTGTATACAGCATCTTCTAAGGCTTCATCACCCTTATCTCTTTGGCATGCCCGTTTGGGCCATCCTTCATTTTCTCTTGTTCATAATGTTTTAAGACAGTGTAATATTCCTACTCCTAGTACAGATGCATCTTTGTTTTGTTCTTCTTGTTGTCTAGGCAAAATACATAGACTGCCTTATACTAGCTCTTCAACTGTCTACCACAACCCTTTAGAGCTTATACACACAGACCTATGGGGTCCTGCATCAACTGTATCTTCTTCAGGGTATAAATACTATATTCATTTCATAGATGCTTATAGTAGGTTTACTTGGGTCTATCTCTTACAAAACAAATCTGATGCTTTTCCCACTTTTCTCAAGTTCAAAGCTCAAGTAGAACTTGAATTTAATCTTCCTATTAAGTGTATTCAATCTGATTGGGGAGGTGAGTACAGATCATTCTCTAAGTTTTTAGCTCAAAATGGAATTATTCATAGATTAGCTTGTCATACTACTCACCAACAGAATGGTGTAGCTGAACGCAAACACAGGCATATCATTGAGTCAGCCCTTACTTTGCTAGCTCATGCATCTATTCCTTTAAAATTTTGGGATGAAGCTGTTAGAACTTCTGTTTATCTTCTTAACAGAGTTCCTACCTCAGTCTTGAATGGGATTTCTCCTTTTGAGTGTCTTTACCACAAAGCACCAAATTATAGTCATCTCAAGGTGTTTGGTTGCTCATGCTATCCCAATGTCAGGCCTTACAATGCTCATAAGTTGCAATATAGGTCTGAAGAGTGTACTTTTCTTGGTTATAGCATTCAACACAAAGGGTATAAGTGTAGGTCTCCTAATGGTCGTATCTTCATATCCATAGATGTTTTGTTTCATGAGAATTCCTTTCCATTTCACAATGTACACTCTTCTTCTATCAAACCCAATTCACTCTTTCCTGAATTTACATCTTCTCATATTCCTATGACAGTTCCATCTATAGTCACACCCAATGTGCCCTCTGCAAGGTTTTCTAACTCCACACTGCAGAGTCCTGCTATTTCTCAGCATCCTACTTGCTATATTAATCCCTCTCAGCATCCTACTTGCAATGCTAATCATCCTCTTGCTACAAACCTCCTAGTGCTCATCAGACTCCATCCTCTAGTCACTTACCTCTTGCTAATACATCTCCTAGTGCTCATCAAACTCCATCCTCTAGTCACTTACCACTTGCTAATACTCTGGCTACTCTGCCTATTCTGCCTACTCTGCCTACAGGACATCAGATGATCACTAGATCTAAATCAGGCATATACAAACCAAAGCTTTTTTTGGCCTCAACAGAACCATCCAGTTTAAAGGAAGCATTGAATACTCCTCATTGGCTTGCTGCCATGCAAGATGGGTATTTTGCTCTTCAACGTAATCACACTTGGTCACTGGTTGATTATCCTCCTCATAGAAGCATTGTTGGTTGTAAATGACTTTTCAAAGTTAAAGAGAATTCAGATGGTACAATACAGAAATATAAAGCTCGCCTAGTTGCTAGAGGCTTTCAACAAACTGAAGGTTTTGATTACAAGGAAACTTTCAGCTCAGTGGTTAAACCATCAACTATCAGAAGCATATTATCAGTTGCAGTTACTTATTCTTGGTCAGTGTTTCAGTTAGACATCAATAATGCCTTCCTAAATGGGGTATTACAAGAGGAGGTCTACATGATGCAACCACCTGGATTTGTAGATCCATTTCGGCCTGATGATGTGTGTAAGCTCTCCAAGGCTATATATGGTCTAAAACATGCCCCTAGAGCCTGGTTTGACAAGCTTCAACACACCCTTCTCACATTTGGTTTTACTGCAACAAAGTCAGACTCTTCTTTGTTCATCAGACACTCACCTTCTCCCATTTTTATTCTAGTCTACATTGATGATATTCTAGTGACAGGATCAAGTAATTCTGACATTTCTCAGTTGATATCTCAACTTCATGCTCAGTTTAGTTTGAAAGATATGGGATTGGTTAAATACTTTCTGGGTATTCAAGTTCATCACACAACTACTGGCATGTTCCTATCTCATACCAAATACATTCAAGACCTTCTTTGTAAAGCAAAAATGCAACATGCTAATGGGTTGCCTACCCCTATGTCAGGTGGTGAGAAAATGCTGGATACAGGGAGTGATCCAGTCCAAGATGTTCAAATATATAGGAGTGTTGTGGGTGCCTTACAATAGGTAACTATCACTAGACCTGATATAGCTTATTCTGTCAACAAGGTATGTCAGTTTATGCAAAACCCACTTGAAGCTCACTGGAGAGTTGTTAAGCGAATCTTGAGATACCTGAAAGCTACATCAACTTATATATGTTCTTCACATAATTCCTGTTTCTTCATTCCAATTCACTGAGTATTGTGATGCAGACTGAGCATCAGATGCTACTGATAGAAGGTCAACTTCAGGGTATTGTGTGTATTTAGGATCAAATATAATATCCTGGTCATCAAAGAAACAAAGTATTGTTTCTCGAAGTAGTACTGAAGCTGAGTACAGGAGCCTAGCATCATTAACTGCTGAATTATCTTGGTTGCAAACACTCTTCTCTAAGTTAAGGATTGCTAGTGGCACTCCTACTGTCTGGTGTGACAACATGAGTGTTGTTTTCCTCAGTGCAAATCCAGTTCTTCATGCTAGAACTAAACATATTGAAATTGAAATTTTCTTTGTACGAGAGAAGGTTGCCAGGAAACTCATCAATGTGCTTCATATTTCTGCCAAGGATCAGATTGCTGATGTTCTCACCAAAGCTCTAAGTACATCTAGATTTCTACTCCTTCGTGACAAACTCAGTGTTGTCAATGAGACTACACTTAGTTTGCGGGGGAATGTTAGAAGAAACAAATCAGTCATGTAAATTAGTTAGTTAGCTAATCAGTTCAAAGTCTGTTCATATTGTCATGTACATTAGTTAGTTAACTAATTAGTTCATAGTCTGTTCCTAGCTAGCTGCATGTCATCATTCTGTTTTCTGTTTCTAGGTTCTATTGACTAGCTTCTCTAGATGTCTATATATACATCCAATGTACATTGAACAACAGTATGAAATATATTGAATCCATTGTTATAATTGAGTTAGAGTTTCAACAATAATGTCCGTATTTTCTATATAAAAATAATATACATGACTTGTATTTTATTTTTTCTTGTAAATCAGTTTTTGATAAATTAGGGCCAAAATAGACTCCTCGTAAATTTTGATTATTCGTGATCCATTTAACACACCTGATGATCTCCAAGTGTTGTGATTTTTTATTTTATTTTCTTAACTTGGTGGATAAGGTTAAGGATTGCAACTCTGGAACAATGCTCGTGTGCATAATGAATTCCACTAATTGGCCCTCATGAAATAATGAATGACTCGACTCTTATATACACACTGAATTCAGTTTATTAGAATAAACAATATTGATAACTTTTTTTTAATAGACTGTGAACACAACTTTAATGCTCAATTTAGAATTCGGAAATTATTACTCTACTAACCTTGGTTGGTGGCTCAAATGCATTCTTTAGCTTCATGGAATACCCAATCAGTCCAGACCAACTTTTCCATTCAATACTGAGTGGAAGGAAAATCCACACCAAACACTTTTACAAGAGTTATAATTTTAGTCTGCAAAACTGAGTGCATGGTAGGCTGCTTAATGACTATTTTTAACCAAACCAGTACCTTGTAAATCACTCCAGAGTTGTGATCACTAAACTAATCTTTCTCTTCTGAAGTGCGAAGACATGATTTTCCAGTCAATATTAGCCTACTACTATTATGCAATTCACACCACCAATCTCTTAACAGGTCTGAATGCAAGCTGAAAGTTGATCGATTAATGCACATCGGGAAATAGTAAGTGAGAATTTGTGCGAGCATAAGAATTAGGAAATTTGTGTAGCTTTTGACGTCAAGTATAGCAGGGTCCGAATGCAGGGAGAGTCCAAAGTTGATGAACACAATTTTTGTTAGCATAAGCTCATCACATTCTCATGAAACACTCATTCATATTTTTAGCCCCATTGCCGGATTATTGCTCACTCAAGACTTAAACTTTTTCAGTCAAACATTTTTTCTTCCTTTCGAGTTGTTTCCATGAAAACATACTTGTAGAATATTGCTGCATTCACTAGGAACCAAAACCACTCCACCAATAATGCACTAGAACTTGATGACAACAAAATATTACTGCATTCTTTAGCCCATGGAATACTCAATTGCTTTTCCAGCCAATACTAATTTATAATTAGCGAGGCAGGGCAATTCACACCAAATACTTTTAAAAGAATTATAATTTTACTCTGCAAAACTGAGTGCATGGTAGGCTGCGTAGTCCAACTTAATTATCACTTAAAATGAGGGACATAACTTTGAACGTTACTTTATGTTACATAAAGAGGGACATAACTTTGAACGTTACTTTATGTTACAAGAAAACAGAGTAAACCAGTATGATAACAGACTCAAAGGTACCATTCCCAAACAACTTTTTCATCTTACATCCCTTACCAAGCTCGTGTTATTAAACAATACTCTGAGTGGTTCCTTACCATCTGAAGTAGGTAACTTGACCAATCTTGTGCTCTTGGTCCTCTCGAGTAACAAATTTTCTGGAAGTATACCAACCACGCTTGGCAATTGTTTGACTTTGGAGTACCTTATAATCAGCCAAAACTTGTTTACTGGAAGTATTTCTCAGTCACTGAGTACTTTGAAAGGTATAAAGGAACTCGATCTTTCTCGCAACAAGTTATCCGGGGAGATTCCGCGATATCTGGAGAATTTCACTTCCCTAATTCAGCTCGATTTGTCTTATAATGACTTGGAGGGTTCGGTTCCAATGGTTGGTGTCTTTGTTAATGCTACTGCGTTATCGCTTACGGGAAATAGTAAGCTTTGCGGAGGCATTGTTGAACTCAAGTTGCCGCCATGCTGGAATCACAAGAAGGTAGGAAAGTCACAAATTCGCAAAGTGGTTATGCTTGTAATTGTTGTAAGCATCTGCTTGGTTGTACTATTGTGCTTATTTTTCGTGTGCTATCGAAAAAGAGTATCAAAAGCAAAGCCTACCTCGGAGTCGTTATTCATTAAACAATTCACAAGGATTACTTATGCGGAGCTTCTTGAGGCAACTAACAAATTTTCAGTTGACAATTTAATTGGTATTGGAAGCTTTGGCTCAGTGTATAAAGCAATTCTTTCCCAAGTTGACACAGTGGTTGCGGTAAAGGTAATAAATCTTCAACAGCGTGGAGCTTTTAAGAGCTTCTTGTCTGAATGCAACGCCTTGAAAAATCTCCGGCACCGAAATCTCCTCAAAATCATCACAGCTTGTTCAGGGGTCGATTTTCAAGGGAATGATTTCAAAGCATTGGTTTTTGAATTCATGCCCAATGGAAGTTTAGAAGAGTGGTTGCATCCTAAAAGAAGTCAACAACATGTTTTGAAGCTGAACTTCTTGCAAAGGCTAAACATAGCTATTGACGTTGCTTCTGCACTCGATTATCTTCACAACCATTGCCAAAAGGCAATTGTCCATTGTGATCTAAAGCCAAGCAATATTCTCCTTGATGATGACATGACGGCTCATGTGGCTGATTTTGGTTTATCAAAGATTTTCTCCACTAATAGCTACAAATCCTCACAAAGTCAAGGTAGTTCTATTGCAATAAAGGGATCAATTGGTTATGTTGCTCCAGGTAATTTCTTATACAACTTTTCATGTTTTGGTAATTTTAGTTTTGGTGTAAGCAGTTGTGACACAAACAAAAAAACTGGGATTTGATATTATTCTATTAAAACAATCTTGCATTTCATTATAGAATTCCCCCTTGGGTTCTAATGAACTTGTAGTTTATACCTAACTATCATGCCTAACAATTTTCCATTTTGAAACAAAATCATTTTTTCCATTAGGGATTACTTGATAAGAGAGTTGTTAATTAACATATATAATGTCATTATATGTTTACAAGAAGTATTCTAGTCAAATTTCTATTCTAATTCTTAGCACATAACAAGCATTTATTATAAGTTCATTAAAGTATGGTTTCTTATCATTTGCAGAATATGGAGTGGGCGGTGAGGTGTCCATGCAAGGAGATGTTTACAGTTATGGAATAGTGTTACTCGAGATGCTTATCGGGAAGAAACCAATAGATGAAATGTTTCAGAATGGACAAAATCTTCACCGTTTTGCTAAAATGGCTTTGCCTGAACAAGTTATGAATATTGTGGATGCAGAGATGCTTTTCGAAAGCACTAATGAAGCTATCATCATTACCAACCAGAGTAATCAAGGGATCTGGGTACACAAATGCTTGGTGTCAGTGATAAGACTGGGAGTCGCATGTTCTTCTGAATCCCCTGTTGAACGAATGAACATTGTAGAAGTCGTCACTGAATTGCATCGTATAAGAGACTATTATCAGGGTATCACAATTCATCTATAGTGACAGATAGACGACAATTTTTCACTTGTGATGATTATGCGAGTTGAGTTTGTATTCCTAAACTTGCATGTTTCTTTCTTCTCATGATCTTATTGTGTACGTGTGAAATAAATCAGATCTGTATTTCGTGTTTGTATTTTTTAATTTATTTCATTTGATATGATTTAGTACTACCATTAGATTGATTTATTTGCCAAATTAATCCAGTAAAATGTGTAGAAAACTCAAACACAGTACAAATGAAGTTTTACTCATAGTTCAAACGTAATATTCATCTTAGTCGTGCATGTACAGATGAAACAAAATAAGTGGTATAATAGTAGGTAGGATCTACACATTAAAAGTTGTTAAACAGAGAATTTATTCCAGCAAACAGGGTAGAATTTAATATGTTTTGGTTTATTAAGTTCTAAACATTGTATTTGGTAGAATTTCTTTGATTCGTGATTTGGTTTGCAGATGACGAACATTGGCAAGTGGAATCAAATGGCCTTCATACTGTTGGCTGGATGAAAGATATATGTGTACGAAAATATGGTTTCTTTAACAGCTGAGCTTGAAGACTTGTGATGAGAAGCTAGAATTGTTCATGTTCTTGTCTTTGAAGAGAAATTTTCGATTTGCCTTGTAAATGTTGTGTCGGAATTACCAAAACTAGAATCAGATCGATCAAGCAAGGAAACATTGTTGATAATATTCATTTCTTCTATATAAAAACAATATACATGACTTTTATTTTTACTTTTTCTTATAAATCAGTTTTCAATATAGGGCCAAGATAGACTCCTCATAAAATTTGATTATTGGTGATCCATTTAACACACCTGATGATCTCCAAGTGTTGTGATTTTTACTTTATTTTCCTAACCTGGTAGATAAGATATCCACGAAAATTCAAACAGTTCTAGACCTTCGGCTCCATCACATATGAACAGATTAATTGTAATGGAACTAATATGATCAGTCCAAACATTTTTCTTCCTTTTTGAGTTGTTTCCATGAAAACATACTTGTAGAATATTATTGCATTCAATAAAAACTTGCTTTTCCAGTCAATACTGAGTTACAATTAGAGATACAGGGCAATTCACAAAATTTGAGTTGTTTCCTTTTGAGTGCATAGTAGGTTGCCTAGTGACTTTTTCTTTACCAAACATTTCACACCTACATAGCACCATGAGTGAATAATGAATATCAAAAATGTGCTAAAAGAAATATCTAAAGTGGGTGCTTTTTGGTAACAGAGCAGAGCTGACTACAGGGTATAAACCACTAGTTTTCTTTTGTGATATCAAAAGCCAACTTGGAAGTATAGGATCTCCTTTGTCTTTCTTTACTCTTTAATTAGTGGGAAAAAAAGAGAAAGATACTGTCTCATACCTACTAATTTGCAGATTTTCTAATGAGGACAATAAGGAGGGGGGACAGAGAAGGATGGGTTCAAATGTTGTCAAGAAGAGAAGAAAAGAGGAAGAGTAAGGGGGAGGCCCTCCTTCTCATCCATCACCGCCACCATCACAAACATATCCTTCATCATCACTATTTTGGAATATTAAGGGCACATAGCTTCCCAAACCTGAAATGTCTAATTACCCAAACTGTTTTTCACCAACGTGGAGCTTTTAAGAGTTTTTTGTCTGAATGTAATGCCTTAAAAAATCTTCGACACCGAAATCTACTCAAGATCATCACAGCTTGTTCGGGAGTTGATTTTCAAGGGAATGATTTCAAAACACTAGTTTTTGAATTCATACCCAACGGAAGTTTAGAGGAGTGGTTACATCCAAAGATAAACGGATAAGATGATCGAGTTGAAGAATTTGAACTTCCTACAAAGGATGAACATAGCTATTGATGTTGCTTATGCATCTATCTTCACAACCATTGCCAACTAACAGTTATCCCATTGTGATCAAAGACAAGCAATGTTCTCCTCGATGATGACATGACAACTCATGTGGCTGACTTTGGTTTAGCAAACATTATCTCAAACAATATTTGCAATTTTCCACAAAGCCAAGGTAGTTCTCTTACAATAAAGGGATCAATTGGTTATGTTGCTCCAGGTGAGAATCTTGTACATATGAATGTGTCTCTTTAAGCATTGGTCATTGGGGTTTTCATTTTATCTAAAACGATATTTTCTTCTTTTGTAGTTAGCATCCATAACTTACATATCACCGTCACATTTTGTCCAACACTTCTAACATTGTTGTGGTATATTGAATTCATATTAAAATTTGTAAATTACTATGTAATATGCTTAACGATCATTTAGTAAAAAAATTGCTACTACAGTATTGCACATCAGACTAATTTTGCCTATTTAAATGAATGTTTTCTATGAAAATCATTTTTAACATTTTTATTTTACTGAGCAATTCATCGCACGTGATACATGTCAAATTTCTATATTATTTTTTTTCGTCTAATGACTTTAAATTACATTTTTAGAGAAGTAAATTATAAAGGGACAATTCTTGTATAATGAGATGATATCAAATAAAATAGATTGAAGTCTTACAAAGGAGATGCTTGATTTGGTACGAGTGCTATGTCGAGGTATTGAAAATTACTACCAATTGAAGCATCCGTCGTCGTTCTTTTTTTTTTTCATCCTCTTGGATGCCTTCTCCAGGTAAGCTTGAGCCTCATTAACTTGATCATTCCATCCTTTGGCAAACTTATAGGCTGATGGACTCACTCCAGTGTAGCCAGTGGCAATAGAACTCGGGTCATTGGTTGTTGTCCCATGACGATCTCAAATGGGCTACGACCCGTCGCTTCACTTTTCTGCAAGTTGAAAGAGAATTGGACAACATCCAGCAACTTAGCCCAATCTCGCTGATTGGCACTCACATAGTGCCTAAGATATAACTCCAACAAGGCATTCATCATTTCCGTCTGACCATTCGTTTGAGGATGAAAGCTAGTAGAGAAATTAAGGATTGTACCCAACAACTTGAATAACTCAGTCCAAAATTTTCCCATGAACTGAATATCCCGATCACTGATGATAGATTTGGACACACCCCAATACTTCACCACATGTTTGAGGAATAAATGTACGGCTTGCTTGGCTGTGCACCCCTTTGGTGTGGGAATGAAGGTGGCATACTTCAAAATTTTGTCCACGACCACAAGTATCCAATTGCAATCTTCTGATGCGGGCAACCCAACTATAAAATCTAAGGAAACACTCTCCCAATGTCTCTCTGGGATGGGGAGAGGTTCAAGTAAGTCGACAGGTGATTGTTGCTCCACCTTGTCTTGTTGGCATACAAGACAAGTTTTTACATATGCTTCGATATCATCCCTCATACCCAATAATATGAATCTTTCACAAGAGCAAGAGTCCGATGTATACCTGGATGCCCCGCCCACTTGCAATCATGGCATTCTTTCAAGACATCCTTCCTTAGGTTGTCATGAGGTGGAACATAGATTTTCCTTCTCTTAGAGTATATCAAATCGTTTTTCACCCAAAACCGTCTTGTCTTCCCATATTTGACAAGAGCTATGATGGTTTGAGCCATGGAATCATGTGTCAATCCTTCCTTGCGTCCCTTCAAGTTGCTTTAAGGTTGACTTATGTCAGCAAGTTCTCATTTTCTACTAAAAGCATCCGCAACAAGATTAGCCTTGCAAGGCTTGTACTCCAAAGTGTAATCGAACTCTGCCAAGAAATCTTGCCATTTAGCTTATTTTTGTGTGATCTTCTTCTGTGTCTGGAAGTAGCTAGTGGCAACATTGTCAGTCTTGACCACAGATTTGCTCCCAAGCAAGTAATGTTGCCATGTTCGCAAGCAATGCACAATCGCAGTCATTTCCTTCTCTTGCACTGTGTATCGCCTCTCAGTATCATTGAGCTTTCTACTTTCAAAGGCAATAGGATGCCCTTCTTGCATCAATACTCCACCAATAGCAAAGTCGGAAGCATCCGTATGTACCTCAAAAACATAATGGTTGGGAAGTGCCAACACCGGTTCCTCCACAATTGCCTTCTCCAATCATTCGAAAGCTTGTTGACATTTTGAATTCCAATCCCAACTTCGTCCCTTCTTGAGCAAGTCCGTCAATGGAGTGGCTATGGAAGAGTAGCCTTTGATGAACCTTCTATAATAGTTCACCAAGCCAAGGAAAGATCTTAACTCGGTGACTTTGGTCGGTGGTTCCCATTCTTGGATGACTTGTACCTTGGACTTGTCCATACGAAGTTTGCCCTTGCCAATGATATGACCCAAGAATGTCACCTCCTCTTGGGCAAATGAGCATTTCTCCTTTTTGACATAGAGTTTGTTCTCCTTCAAAGTTTCGAACACTTGCCTCAAGTGATCCACATGTTCCTCCAATGTCTTACTATAGATCACAATGTCATCAAGGTACACAACTACGGACCGATCAAGGTAAGGAGCTAGTACCTTATTCATTAGAGTGCAAAATGTGGTTGGCGCATTAGTTAAACCAAATGGCATGACTAAGAATTCGTAAGACTCGTACCTTGTAACACATGCCGTCTTTGGTTCATCTCATTCGGCTATGCGGACTTGGTAATATCCCGAGCACAAGTCAAGCTTGGTAAAATACCTTGCATCACCAAGTTGATCAAATAGATCCGCAATAAGTGGAATCGGGTACTTATTCTTGATAGTGACCTTGTTGAGTGCCCGATAGTCAATATAAAGTCGTAGGGATCCATCATGTTTCTTTTGAAATAAGACCGGCGCACCATATGGAGCTTTGGAGGGTCTGATATAATCAGCATCAAGTAAATTCTTCAATTGTCTTCTTAACTCCTCGAGCTCAGGAGGTGTCATACGATAAAAAGCAAATGTGGGTAGTTTTGCTCCAACTTCTAACTCAATAGCATGATCCACCTCTCTCCTTGGTGGAACCTTCTTAGGCAACTCGGCAGGCATAACATCCTTGTACTCCTTGAGAACATCTTGGACAGCCTTCGGTGTATTCACCTCTCCATCCATGAGACCTTCGTCTTCCTTGAGGGTAGCAAAGTAAGTAGGCTTATTCCTCTTTACTCCTTTAGAAAGTTGGAGAGCGGACATCATTCTCTCCTTACTTATCTCTCGTACTACGGGCACAATACAAGGTTGTCCCTTCTCCATGATGCACATGGTGTTGGCATATGGGACCAGGAAGGCCTTCACCATGTCCAAGAAATCTATACCCAAATAGAACTTGTGATCATCAATTGGAGCAATAGTTATGTTGACTTTACCTCGCAATTGTCCAAGTCGAATATCGGTGCCACGAGCTACTCCTTCAATTGGGAGACTTTTAGCACTAACTCCCTTAATATATCATTTCTCCTTAGTATATGATAGGCCAATTTCTTCAGCAAGGTCTTTGGCCATGTAGATTGTGTCGGCTCCGGTATCCACCATGGCTTTCAAAGTCTTGTTCCTGACCTCAGTCTCCACGTACATCCTTCCACATGGTTGTTCCTCAACCTTAGCTTGAATGGCACTTAGGAGATTCATTGAGGTGATCCACCTTTCTTCTTTTGCTTCTTCCTCCATGACAAGCGCGACAAGTTTCCCCCGGTTGGGACACTCGAATGCCCGATGGGGTCTACTACATAAGAAGCAAGATATCTTTTTGGGTGATTCATCTCTTTTCTCTTTCCCCTTGTCTTTGGAGTACTTGTGTTCCTTGGAGGACTTCTCTTTGTCTCCCCCACCGTTGCCATCATTACTCGGCATTTTCCCTTGCCCCTTGGATGAGTCCTTTCTCTTAAACTCAATCAAGGATTCGGCCACAGCCATAGCCGTTGCAAGGTCTTGCACACCTCGCCTCTTCAATTCCAACTTGGCCCAACCTGTTAGGTCATCAAGGAAGCTAAACAAATCATCATTTTCTCCCATGTCAGGAATCTCCAAGAGCAACTCCGAGAACTCCTTCACATACTCCCTTATGTGGCCTTCCTTATGTTGAAGGCGATAAATCTTGGCCCTAGCTTCGTTTTCGGCATCCTCTGGATAGAATTGTCTCTTGAGTTCCTTCGTGAATTCTTCCCAAGTGTCGATGGTGCACAATCCCTTATTGACATCATCGGACCTTCTGCGCCACCAAACTGTAGCAACATCATTTAAATATAAGGAGACACTATGTACCTTTGATGCTTCATCTATTATGCCAACCGCATCAAAATAGCGCTCCATGTTCCACAAGAAGTTGTCGATCTCCCTTGCACTTCTTGCCCCACCATAGGCCTTAGGTTTGGGAGTTTTGACTCTGTGGGTGATTGTCCCTGGTGTAGTCCCACCATTGGCTACCGCAGCCATGCACACCCTGAGTTGAGTTTCAAGTTTCTTAACTCTTTCTTTATAAGCATCCATCTCTTCATTTTTAGCAACAACTTTGGTTTCAAGGGACTCGATCTTTCTGGACACTATGTCAACTACTACGTTTAAGGCTCCTTGCATCTCTGCCTGGAACTCTTGGTCCTCCCCATTGGACGTTTGCCCTTCGATGTGCTAGTCCATGCCTTCGACTTTCTTCTTCAAGTCAGACATGGTGGCACACAACTTAGCCAACCTTTCATCCATCGCAGCGATCATGTCCTTCGACTTGTCCTTGCGGACTTTTCCACCTTTGTCGTTGTTGCCAATTGATGGGTTGTTGACCTCTAACGACATTCTCTTGTATAGAAGGATTTCACCAACCTTGCCAAACCTGGTTCTAATATCAACTGTCACGGGCTTTCTTTTCACAAGTACTTCCCGTGCGGCACTAGCAAACTTTGCCTCGACTTATCAAAGAAAGCTAGTCAGTCTTGCCCACGAAAGACTTACTTAGACTTTGGAAAGCTAAGCAAGCTAAGAACACACAAGAGAGCTTAAAAGAACTAGAACTTGTATTGCTTGAATTCTCTGAGGTGACTACAACAAATGAGGCCTCAGCCTATTTATACAACTCTAGTTCCTCAATGGACGGCGGTGATCAATTTGATCTAATGGTCTACAATAAACTTCTACACACTTCCTTAGAAATATCTAAGGACTAGAATCCTATGGAACTCTATGGAATTTTATGGAAGGTTCTAGAGAACTCTCTAGAACAATGTGGAATACTATACATTATTTACACTTGCTAACCTCACTTGGCTAGGCAAGAAAATAGTTGTGACATCAGGCGGTGGCTGCACAGTGAGTTGGGCTGAAAAAAGATGGGCTTAAAACAAATGAGCTGAGAAAAATTAGGCCGAAAATAATTGTGCTAAAAATTTCGGGCTTGACCGAGACCAACACAAACAGGCCTGAAATTTCAGTTAACTGGAAGTCCGGTTAACCGGGGTCACCTGAGCCGAGCTCGGTCCTTAAATTATGCGCTTTAAAAATGCGGTCTGGTCCTCTGTGTGGGTTACACGAATTAATCGACCCAGCCCATCATAGTGTGAACAAAATTTTATAATATTTTTAATTTCAAGTGGCCCTCAATCTATTGATTATTATAAGAAAAAAAACCCTTATAAATAAATATAAAAACCCCTCATTTTTTAAACACATATATAATGAGATAATTTTTTTTAAGTAATTCTTATATATGAATGCATGCGAATATAAATTTCTCTATCATTAAATTAGAATATTACACATTAATTTACAATGATTGAACGACCTCTAGCCAAATCTCTAACATTTTAATTTACATTTAAAGTTTTTTGAATTCTCAAAAAAATGAAATAGCACTTAACATGTTAATCACCTCATGTGCTTCTTTACTAGACGACTCTACTAACCTTGGTTGCATTATTTAGCCCTATGGAATACCCGAATCAATCCAGACTAGCTTTTCCAGTCAATACTGAATGGAAGGGAAATTCACACCAAACACTTCTAAAAGAAGTATAATTTTACTCAGGCAAAACTGAGTGCATGGTAGGCTGCCTAATTAATGACTATTTTTTTACCAAACTAATACCTTGTAAATCAATCCAGAGTCATCCCATAGTCAGTCTTGTGATCACTTTTTTTTTTTTTTAAATTAACCTCCAGTGGGGAGGGGCAACTATGGAATGCCAGACCTTGATTACTTATCAAAAAAATGACTTACAAAAACTACGGGAGTACATTACGACCTTGCCCGTTTAAAAGCCAAAGCAAAAGCTAGAATCAAGAAAGAAAAACAAAACAAAACTAGAATCAGATAACTGAATTCAGCTCACTATCTGTGCCTAGCAGCCCTAACAAATCCAGCAGGATCTCATTTATTGAACACGCAACACACGCGCGAATCTGCGACCCGAACAAAACCCCGGATGGCCAAAACCAAATCTCCAATCAACGCTGCGACAGATGAGCGATCAGAATAGCAGCATAAGCAAAGATCAGCAGCATCTGTTGCAGCAAGCAAACCCGCGCAACAACACCAGCAGCAATCAGCAGCAGCACCCACGCAACAGCTCCGCGCCACAGCAACCGCAGCAGCAGCAGGGCAGCAGCAGCATCAGCTCAGCAGCAGCAGGAATCACGACGCCATCCGCAACTGTACCCCAGTAGCGTGCCCTGCAATCCGTCTGATCCTGAATTCTCCTTTGCCCAATAAGGCGAGGCCTAGTCTTCCCCATTGCGTATGTAAGCCGTATGATTACGGTCAAGCTGAATTAAACCTGCCACTCGCCTAGGAAGATCATGAGCAGGAAAAAAAACCGTCTTATGCTCTCGTTGAGCTCTAGTTGCTAATGCGTCCGCCACCGCATTGGCCTCTCTATAAATATGAGAGCAATTGACCGTCAATTGCGCCTCCAACTGCTTGATTTCTTTTAAAATATTCTCCAAATGCCACGGAATTTTGAAATTACCTTTAAACCATCCACAAACAATTTTTGAGTCCGTCTGAACAAGCACCTGCTTAAAACCCAATGAAAGACAGAGACGGAGACCCTCGGCTAGAGCCATAATTTCCGCTATATTATTAGAGCCTGCACCAAAAAAAATTTGCTTCCCAACAACACCAACACCCCTAGAGTCTCTTATTATCACACCTCCAGCAGCCATGTTCTTACAGGAAGACCCATCTACATTGAGAGCAACAAAATCTGGCGGAGGGGGATGCCAATAGACAATTCTACTAAGCTTCCTCAAAACTGGAATCACTTGTATCCCCAAAGCCCTTAAAGGAGCCTTATGCCAACTGACTCTCTTTGGGGTTATAAAGTTATTAGCTATTAGCAAATTCCGCCGAATATTCAGAATCACAAAGGCAGGATTAGGGACAACATTATCATATACACATTTGCATCGTTGTTTCCATATTTCCCATAAAATGAACATAGGAGTGAGAAGTGATAGCACACCTGCTTGAGTACTCATTTTTGCACGCCTGAACCAAATGATAAGGGTCGTGGAAATTTCAGCCGGTTTTCTGATATGCACATCAAAGATCAACTCAAAATGGCGCCAAACCTGCATCGCCAGTTCTCCATCCAAAAACAAGTGATTAAGGGATTCTCTTTGTGGCCTGGTGCAACATCGACATCTAGAGGCCAGACTGAAACCGCATCTGTATAACTCCCCATCCACTGGAACCCCTCTATGGAGTAGTTTCCACACCAAAACTGAAATTCTAGAAGGGATAATGTCATTCCAAATCAATTTATAAAGGTTATTGACCGTCCCTTTCCTCCGAAGCAAGTCATAAGCTGACTGAAGAGAAAAAGACCCATTTTGATTCGGAACCCAAATACATTCATCCTCCTGAGATTCCTGGCCATGTAATCTATCAGCAAAAAGTCTTCTAGCTAGATTTCTGAGCTCTGGGTTAACCAATTCAAAATTGGATGAAAACACCTCATGTATCGAAGGCCACCAACCTTGATCAATCAAGGCCGCCGGTCTGCTGAAAGATGCAACCGTATTCCAATTTTCATCAAAAAAACTGATATTGCCCTGACCAACGCGCCAAAGTGAATTGCTCAAAATAATAGACTTGCCAAGCATGAGTTCTTTGAAAAAGGGGAAAGACCCATTTTTCACCAACTGACTATTCAATGCCACCCCATGCAACCAGTATTTACTTCTCATGAAAATAGCCCAAAGAGAATCCCCTGTGAGAAGGCGCCAAAGTGCCTTAAGGCGGAAGGCTCTCATCACCACCAGTAGATCTCTCACACCCAGACCCTTTTCGTCCTGAGGAAAACAAATAGTAGACCACGAGACCCATTTTTTCTTCAGTTTTCCTTCACAATCACCCCAGAAAAAATCAGCCAACAAACTATTAATCCGAGATACAACTTTCATAGGAACACACATGGTACTGAGGATATAAATTGGAATCGAGCTAAGAACATGTTTAATCAAAATTAAACGGCCTCCCGGAGATAGCAATTTCGCCTTCCATCCCTGAATTCGTGATTGAATTTTGGAAATTAAATCCTCGAAATAAGCAATTTTGACTCTTCCCTGAAAAACTGGCCCTCCCAAGTATTTCAACGGAGCAGCTCGGAACAAGAAACCTGTGTAGGTTTTGAATCCTACAATTTTCTCTGCATCTGCCCTGTCATCCACCATAAAAGAGCTTTTGCTCGAATTTATTTTCTGTCCCGAAGACTGGCAATAACTGTTTAAAAAGTCCATACATCCCAGAATGGAAGACTTTCTGCCATTTAAGAAAATGAGAGTATCATCTGCATAGAGGAGATGAGAGATAGGACTACATGCCCTCGGGGTGTAGAAATAACCAATTTTACCTCGAGCAAAAGCCTCGGTAAGACCCCTACTCAGAACTTCGGAGGCAATAATAAATAAAAATGGAGACAGAGGGTCACCTTGCCTTAAACCCCTGGAAGATCTAAAAAATCCTTTGTAGACTCCTTGAAGCAACACAGAAAAGCCACAGGAAGCGATACAGTTGGAGATAATATGGCAAAATCTACCATTAAAGCCAAATTTTGTAAGCACCGCCAACAAAAAGTTCCATTCCAGTCTGTCATAGGCTTTTTCCATGTCAATTTTCAAAACCACATTACCGCCGAAAACCTTCCGATTAATGTCCCTAATCAATTCCTGTGCAAGGCCAATATTCTCACCAATAAATCTGCCTTTAACAAATGCCCCCTGCTCCGGAGAGATAAGGACAGGCAAAAGATCTGCCAATCTAGTACTAAGGATTTTACTGAAGATCTTATAAATCACGTTGCATAAACTAATAGGGCGAAAATCAGAAAAGGAACCTGGATTCTCAGTTTTAGGAATCAAAGCCAAGAAGTTAGCCGAGAACGAAGCCGGCATTGCTTCCCCCTCAAAGAACTGAATAGCGGCCTCCCATATATCAATGCTCAGAATCTCCCAACAGGTCTGAAAAAAACCAGCAGTAAATCCATCCGGACCCGGGGCACTATTCTTAGGGATGTCAAAAACAGCCATTTTAACTTCCTCCAGAGAAGGACGTTTGACCAGGATGTCACAATGCCCGGAATTCACCAGTCTCGGGATACAAGTCAACAACTCTGCATCTGAACCTTTGGAAGACAGCAAATTGGCAAAAAAATCCGTGGCATTAACAAGAATCTCACCAGGGTCCGAAATCGTCCTGCCGCAAGGTAAATTAATCTGAGTAATAGCCCGCCGTTTTTGCTTAGACTTAGTCGAGGCGAAAAAATATTTGGTGCAGGCATCCCCCTCCTTAAACTCTTTTTCACCAGATTTTTGAATCCAATAAAGCTCCTCCTGTTTGAGAGCTAATCTGTACTCAGCCTGACAGCGATTTAAATTGCAACAAGCATTAGTGTCCCAGTTGGCATCAACATTAAAACCGTTATTACTACCACCAGCAAAGCCTGCCAACAAAATAGTTTCCCATTGTTGCATTTCATCCTCAAGAGCGCGGATCCTGCTAAACACATTCCCAAATACCATCCGGTTCCACTGGATGAGAGCGCGATGGATCAATTTAAGTTTAGCAGCCACTCTATCCAGGGGTCTGGGGAAGGCCATATCTGTCAACCAGACTCCCTTAATCAGATCAAGAAATTCTGGGTGTGTAGTCCACATGTCCAAGAATCGAAACGGTGCAAAACCAATCCTAGGTTGAGAGGGCATGGATGCCAGCATAGGGGAATGATCAGAAAATGTACGGCTAAGATGTTCAACTTTAGGATTATCCAAAACTGTCAGCCAAGCCGAATTAACAAAAATACGGTCCAGTCTAGCCCAAATGCGCTCGCGGCCACGCCTATTATTGCACCAAGTAAGACGAGGACCCGAATAACCACAATCAATTAATCCACATATTTCAGTACAATCGGAGAAATGAGCCATACTAGCCAGGGAGGGTGCAATTCCTCCAACTTTCTCCCCCGAGTGAAGATAAGTATTGAAATCCCCACCAACCATCCAAGGGGAATCGTTGTGAGCCGCAAATGTAACCATATTGGACCATAAATCCTTTCTTTCATCCACAGAGCATTTAGCATAAACAAAAGAAATTAAGAAAACTCTCGAAGAAGAATCTGTTACCTGACAGTGAATAATCTGGTCCGACATGTCCACCACTGAGAGAGCAAGAGACGAATCCCACAAAATCCAAATCTTGCCTCCAACCCTGTCATTAGATGCAAAACCGCCCAGTTTAACTTTGTTCCCAATCTCCATGTATCTACTAGCATCAATCATAGGCTCCGCAATCATAAGAATTCTGACATTATGGTCCCGAACCAACTTTTGTAACCTCCTTCTTGTGGCCCTATTTCCAACGCCGCGAGCATTCCAAAACATAAAGTTTTCAATCATCTTAAACACGGGAGGAAGACAAACCCTTCTTCGTCTTACGACGAGTGCCCGAAGGAACCATAGTTTTGACGTTTTTCAGTCGCTCCGCATCCGAAAGTGCTCCCAATGCTAAGTCCTTGATAGCTTGTGTGCCCGGCCCAATGTCCGAATCCGACTCCGCCGCATCACTATCAGTGGCGCTTTCAAGTGTATTGACATTCATTTTTTTTTCTTTTTCCGTAATGAAACACCCACCTTCACCAATTTGCGAAGTTCAGCCGGCAACCCGCGAGCATCCTGCAGTCCAAGTTGGAGGTCCTGCTGCTCTGTTTCAGTGTCTGCTGCCTGGGACGCATCAATTGGAACCTGAACGTCAGCCTGTGGATCCTGTGTGACAGCAGCACTTGACGACAACAAACCATTTGGAGGAGCGAGCACACTGTTTCCTGGTACCCTGCCGGGAGAAGGAGCTGCAGCAGACCCTGTCATCGCCGCTGCTGGAACAAAACAGGACACAAGACCCCCTGTTTCTGTGCTATAATCTGTCTGAGACAGCCCAGTTTGCGCGGACTGGGGCATCGTATCCTGAATACGGGGCCTCAATTCCTGAACTTGGGGCACTGGCGAACCTGGCTGGGACAGATCAAAGTGTGCAGACATTCCCTCCACTGAAAATTCAACCTGTTTACTCCCTGTCACGAGCTGCCCAACTTTAAATTCGCGAACAATTTGCGAAACCGCGGTATGATTAGGAAGGGTACACAATGATGCCGGATTGACAACATTATCATTTGGATCCGGGATTGGTGGGTTACCAAGAACTTGGTCAATCTCTGAAATTGTATACCCCGCCTCTAGTAGACATTCCTCCGTCGAGTCGGACTTGACCCCGGTTTGAGCAAGCTCAATCTCCTTACCCGCTGATTGAAGTACCGTAGGAACGACCTCCTCGTCCTCAGTATTCTCCATTAGAGCCTCAAAAGTGTTTGACAAAACCACCTTTACTTGGTCAATTGCCCCCGGCTTGTTGTTCACGACTCCCTCCGGAATCTCTTCGCCTTTGCTATTTTTTGTTCCACTCACAACCGCTTCCGGATTTGCAGATATTTCTTTTCGAAGCACGGGAACATAATGTTTTCTGATAGTATTATTTTC
Source organism: Berberis thunbergii (assembly GCA_003290165.1). Classification (NCBI taxonomy): domain Eukaryota; kingdom Viridiplantae; phylum Streptophyta; class Magnoliopsida; order Ranunculales; family Berberidaceae; genus Berberis; species Berberis thunbergii. The sequence goes on along the minus strand of QNQO01002227.1, from coordinate 98,594 downwards.
TGCCTGTGATTTGACGACCTTCTCAGTCTTACCAATGCCCAGAGCGCGGCCCCCGGCCTTAATGCCTAGCTTCTTGCTACAATCACTCTCCTGATGCCCAATCAAAGACCAAAAATCACAATATTTGAAACCTGGGTATTCAATCTTTTGCCAAAAACCTCTATTATTGGCTCTATCAATCCATACCCTATTTGGTAATTTATCGGCCAAAGTCATCTCCACGCACACGCGGGCATAGCCCGGGCGTGATAAACATCTAGTATGGTCGTCCATTCGCAAAAACTCACCAAAAGAATTGACAATTGCTTTTAAAATAGGAGGATGAAAAAGATGTAAAGGTAAGTTAGGCAACTCTACCCATAATGGCACCGAAATCGGGTCCTCCTTCAGACTGAAGCCATCATGCCAACGGAAAGCTTTAAACCGAACACCACGAATCAAAAAGGAATCCCACGACAAAACTTTATTTGCTTCCTCCTCCGATTGTAGACGAACTAACACATGCCGCTGGTTGAGAAGTCCCAACGAAAAATCTCCCAAAATGCCCCAGGTTCTGTGAATCAAATCTCGAATGTCCGCCAAAGTAGGGCGGTAGCTAGAGAATTTTAAGACGATCACATGTTTTTCCATAAACGCCTCTCCACGGATTTCATCCGATGCCGTAATGCCAATTGCTGGTGCTCCCTCTTTACGGAATCTAGTACCTTCGACCGGAATCTCCACACCATCGGCCACTAGAATTTTTCCCAAAATTTGTGCGAAAGAGGGCCTAGCCGCTCCGTCTACGGTTCCCCCATTAGCAGTATGGGGGGGGGGATGGCGGCGGGAGGCGCCGACATCACCGCCATAGCAGTGCCAGTTTCGAAAAATAAGCAAAAAACGAAATCATGTCTCTGTACCGTAACGGTACACAAAGCTTAATCGTATCGGCGGCTGAGATGCAACCGAAACTTGATAACCAGATCTGAATCGCGACCAAGACGAACAATGGAACTGCTAGATTCAGTGTTGTGACCGTGCAAACATCCAGAAGCAACCAGTATCGACCAATATCGGCCAATATTGGCCAGAAATGTCCTGAATCGCGTGTCGCGACTCGAGATAAGCCGGCAACCGATGGCTGAGCCGCCTAGGGTTGTCGCAGCGGCTACCCTAGCCGCCACCAGCGAAGGCTGGGATGCAATCTTACAGAAGAAGGACAGCTGAGATAAGATTTCGGTCAAGGACCGAAATACCCCCGAAAATCGCCCGAAATCCCCTCTCCGAAATTATCTCCTTCAAATTTCGAAAAGCACTTGATTTGTGATCACTAAATTAATCTCTCTTATGAAATTATCAAGACTTGCTTTGCCAAGTCAATATTAATTTACAATTAGGGAGGCAGGGCAATTCACACCAAACACTTTTAAAAGAATTATAATTTTACTCTGCAAAACTGAGTGCGTGGTAGGCTGTCTAGTGACTCTTTTATGCCAAACCAGCACCTTGTAAATCACTCCAGAGTCATCCCAAAGTCAATCTTGTGATTACTAGATTAATCTTTTTCTTATGAAATTATCGAGACTTGCTTTTTCAGGCAATATTAGCAGCCCATTATGCAAGTCACACCACCAATCACTTTTAGAAAAGCATTATAATTTGACTCTGAGTGCATGTGATGGTAACCCTATTTTGATATACGCAAAAATCGTTGGCTAATCAAATTATCTATTGAATCTCGAAAAATATTCAACAAAAGACAGAAACAAATCCATTTTATGTTTTACTCTTTTTTACCAAACCAAATTAAAGCTTGTAATCACTAATTAAATAGATCTTTCTCTTATGAAGTTATAAAGAAGATGACTAATATGCTTCTGGATTATAGGCCAATGGAGAATCAGCTCACTAGTATGTTTGTGGCGGAAGGAATCACATATTCAAAATTCAAACCTTGCAAGTGGTATTTGGAGTGGGAGGGGTTAAGGGATAAAACAAATTGCTTCTGGATGATAGGAAGCACATACGAAAGAAGAAAATGAAAAAGGAAGATGCAAAGGACTAAGTTTGCATTGTAAATTTGCAAAAACTATGTTCATTTTATGCTTAAAACTTCTGCATTCATACTTTACTAGGGGTCAACTTGCTCTACGTGAGCATATATTTAGTATTGATTTTATTTAAAATATTACTAAGTACAAATTACAAATTTAGGTGATTCGGCCAAAAAGTTTAAATTTGCGATCAAAGCATTATATTGATATTGGGACATTAGTTAAAAACAAATTTTACATGCGGCGATTTTGCTTGTATAAGTTTCCTAAAAATCATTAATTTTTATTTCAATTTGGAATCGAACTTGATGAAAATTTTCTACTTTGGAGAGGGCATTTTTGAAAAATTCAAATTTGACAGACTTAAGGTTATATTTCAATAGAGTAATTAGGGGCTTCAAATAAATTATGTTAGGGGATTAAGTATAATTAAGCAATATTTGAGGGAGTTGATTGTAAAAAGTATGAAATGTGAGAGCAAAATGGGAAAACTAAAAGTTAGATTTACAACATATTTATAGTTCATAGGTAATTTGGGGTTTCAAATAAATTATATTAGAAGCTTAGGTATAATTAATCATTTGAGAGTGGCTAATTTTGATTGTAAAGTCTGAATTAGAGAGGGTAAAATGGTAAACATGTATAATAGTGCTTTCATTTGAAAAACACAAATGCCTTTTGCCGTTGTTCATCTACCTTTTGATTTGGATTGTAAATATTAAGAAATTGAGAAGGCATTTTCTAAAATCTAAGAATTTATGGATTTGACACTATCCCTGGATTACTGAGATAAATTGATCCGAGAGTACATTCGTAATTAATGATGTAACCAAGGATTAATTGTTGTTTAGGTGTAGACAAACGATGTGTCAAGAAAATCGACTAAAGAAATTTTTGTAATTCTGATTTGTAATTCTTATAAATACTGAAATAGTCATGTCCATATGCGTGATGATATTTTTGTAATTCTGATTTGTGAGTCTTATATCATTTTCATAGGCTCATTGTGTGGAAGTTGGGTTTATGAAAATAGAGAAGAAGGGCAGTGGAGATTAAAAAGCCGGGGAAGGGCTAAGAGGGACATAACCTAGAACGTTATTGGGGTTTGAATTGGATAGTCTGCTTGGGCCTTGGGGTACAAAATACATACTTCGAGGATTGCTAAGAAATTCATTTTTCCTACCATAAATTATTCATTTCTACTCCACAACATATTCGTTACTGCATGTTACAACAAAACGGAGTAAACTAGTTGAGTTCACAAATCATACAAGAAGAAAGTCTGCACTTATCTAAGTCAAACTTCATTATCACATGAAATGAATACAGATACTTAACTTTTATAATGGACAGGTCTAAATATGCATAGGGAGCCTCTCCCCCACATGGGGAACCTCTCGTTTCTTCAACAAGTCTTGCTTGGCGACAATGAATTTCATGGTCCAATACCCCAAGAAATAGGTCGATTATCCCGATTAAAGATCTTTTCTCTAGCTCACAATTTCTTTGATCATGAAATCTCTACCAATCTCAGTTACTGTTCCAAACTTCAAGTGGTCAATTTAACATGCAATCGTCTCACCGGGACGATTCCAATCCAACTCGCCTCTTTATTAGAGCTTACTTATCTACGTCTTAGCGATAATCAACTAGAAAGACGCATTCCATCAACGTTAGGAAAACCCACTACTCTTATTGACTTTAATATTAAAGACAACAGTTTCACTGGAAGCATTCTCGAAGATCTATGCCACATCCAATGCTTAGAACGTTTTACTGTTGGTTTGAATAAACTGACTGGCACAGTTTCTTCTTATCTTTACAATCTCTCACATATCATAAGTTTCTCAATAGGTGACAATCAGCTTGAGGGAAGCCACCCTTTAGACATTGGCCTTACACTTCCTAATCTCAAATATCTTCTAGTGGCAAGCAATAAACTCAAAGGTCACATCCCATTATCATTTCCCAATGCTTCAAGACTTGAATGGTTAGAACCTGGTATAAACCAATTTACAGGGCATGTTCGAGAAACCTAGGAATGCTTCAAGGTCTTAATAAACTTTTCCTTTATTCAAATCAACTAGTAGATGACTTGCACTTCATCACTTCATTAACCAATTGTACCAATTTAAAATGGTTAGATCTTGGCAACAATTCTGTCAAAGGGTCAATCCCTAACTCAATAGGAAATTTCTCCACCAAACTTACGAAACTATTTTTAGACGATAATCAGATCTATGGAAGTATCCCAGCTTCAATTGAAAACCTTGTAAATTTGAGTGCCCTTTCAATTACAAGCAACCATCTTATAGGTGATATCTTCAAAGTTGTTGGAGTTTTTCCTCAAATGGTTCGCCTACAGTTGTTCGACAATGAATTCTCTGAACAAATTCTAGATTCCTTCTATCATAATTCAACTCAATTAACCATTCTATACTTGGACAGAAACAAACTACATGGAAAAATACCTCCAAGTCTTGGAACCTGTCAAAGTTTATTAGAGCTTTACCTGAATGATAATAGGCTCAGCGGTACCATGCCCAAACAACTTCTTCATCTTCCATCCCTTACCAAGCTCTTGTTATCTAGCAATGCTCTGAGTGGCCCCTTACTGTCTGAAGTAGGTAACTTGAACAATCTTATGATCTTGAAACTCTTTGGTAATAAATTTTCTGGAAGTATACCAACGTACCATGCTTGGCAACTGTTTGACTTTGGAGTACCTTACAATCAGCCAAAATTTGCTTACTGGAAGTATTCCTCAGTCGCTGAGTGCTTTGAAAGGTATAAAGAAACTCAATCTTTCTGGCAACAAGTTATTCGGGGAGATTCCGCGATATTTGGAGAATTTCACTTATCTAATTCAGTTGGATTTGTCTTATAATGACTTGAAGGGTTCGGTTCCAAAGGTTGGTATCTTTGTCAATGCTACTACGTTATAACTTGCGGGAAATAGTAAGCTTTGCGAAGGCGTTGTTGAACTCAAGTTGCCGCCATGCTGGAATCACAAGAAGGTAGGAAAGTCACAAATTCGCAAAGTGGTTATGTTTGTAATTGTTGTAAGCATCTGCTTGGTTGTACTATTGTGCCTATTTTTCGTGTGCTACCGAAGAAGAGTATCGAAAGCAAAGCCTACTTCGGAGTCGTTATTCATCAAACAATTCACAAGGATTACTTATGCAGAGCCTCTCGAGGCAACTAACAGATTTTCAGTTGACAATTTAATTGGTATTGGAAGCTTTGGCTCAGTGTATAAAGCAATTCTTTCCCAAGTTGACACAGTGGTTGTGGTAAAGGTAATAAATCTTCAACAGCGTGGAGCTTTTAAGAGCTTCTTGTCTGAATGCAACGCCTTGAAAAATCTCTGGCACCGAAATCTCCTCAAAATCATCACAGCTTGTTCAGGGGTCGATTTTCAAGGGAATGATTTCAAAGCATTGGTTTTTGAATTCATGTCCAAGGGAAGTTTAGAAGAGTGGTTGCATCCTGAAAGAAGTCAACAACATGTTTTGAAGCTGAACTTCTTGCAAAGGCTAAACATAGCTATTGACGTTGCTTCTGCACTCGATTATCTTCACAATCATTACCAAAAGGCAATTGTCCACTGTGATCTAAAGCCGAGTAATGTTCTCCTTGATGATGACATGACGGCTCATGTGGCTGATTTTGGTTTAGCAAATATTTTCCCTACCAATAGTTACAAATCTTCACAAAGTCAAGGTAGTTCTATTGCAATAAAGAGATCATTTGGTTATGTTGCTCCAAGTAAATTCTTGTACAAGTTTTTATGTTTTGGTATTTTATTACAAAAAATTGGGATATGATGTCATTCTATTAAAACAATATTGCATTACATTATCAAATTTCCACTTAGGTTCTACTGAACTTGTATTTATACCTAAATATATATCATGCCCAACGAATTTTAAATTTTGTAACAAAATAAATTTTTTTTCCAATAGGGATTAGTTGACAAGAAGTTGTTAATTTACATATGTAACGTCATAATATGATTACATGAAGTATTCTAGTCAAATTTCTATTCTAATTTTCAGCACTTAACAAGCTTTTATTATAAGTTTACCAATGCTAAGGTTTATAATTTGCAGAATATGGAGTAGGCGGTGAGGTGTAGATGTAAGGAGATGTTTACAGTTATGGAATAGTATTACTCGAGATGTTTACCGGGAAGAAACCAATAGATGACATGTTTCAAAATGGACAAAATCTTCACAATTTTGCTAAAATGGCTTTGTCTGAACAAGTTAAGAACATTGTGGATGCAGAGATGCTTTTAAAAAGCAATGATGAAACTATCAACATTGCCAACCACAGTAATCAAGGAACCCGAGTACACAAGTGCTTGGTGTCAGTGATAAGACTAGGAGTGGCATGTTCTGCTGAATCCCTTCACTACAAAAAAAGCTTCATTAGCTACGGAAATTAGCGAAGGTTTCATAAAACCGTCACTATTTAAATGATTAGCGACGACATAAAACCGTTGCTACTATTTCTGATACAGTTTAAGTAAAAAAATTTTAAAAACCGTCGCTAAATATTTTGTGACGGCATATAACTATCGCTAAAACTCGTATTAGCGACGGTATACTTGCCGTCGCTACAATCTAAAAAAAAATTTGTTACCCACGGTAGAATACCGTAGCTACTAGTTTAAAAAAAAATTAAAATATTTAAAAACATATTAGCGACGGCTCCAGGACCGTGGCTACGATTGTACAAAAATATTTTGTTAGCCACGGTTGTATACCGTAGCTAAGAGTTTTTTTATTAAAAAAAAAAAAAAAAAAAACCAGTCTAACGAGCTAAGTTTAAAAAAAAATTTTTGTTAGCCACGGTTGTAAACCGTAGCTAAGAGTTTTTAAAATAAAAAACAATTTAAAAAAAACAGTCTAGCAACGGCCCGTCTGCCGTGGCTAAGTTTTTTAAAAAAAATTATTAGCCACGGTTGTATACCGTAGCTAAGAGTTAAAAAAAAAAAAAAAAGGTCTAGCGACGGCACCAGGGCCGTGGCTAAGTTTAAAAAAAAAAAAAAAAATTTGTTAGCCACGGTTGTAAACCATAGCTAAGAGTTTTTAAAATAAAAAAACAGTCTAGCGACGGCCCTGGTGCCGTAACTAAGGTTTAAAAAAAAATTTGTTAGCCACGGTTCTCTACCGTAGCTAATACTTTAAAAAAAAACTATATAATATATATATATATATATAAACTGGATAAAATAACCACCAACACAATGCTGTCCAGCTTGGTTAGAAACTTGCCTTTCACCTAGCCGACCTGGGTTCGAATTTTGCCAATGAAACATTTTTTATATTAATATTTTTATCTTAGCGACGGCAGTGTGCCGTGACGGTTTTCTACTGTAGCTAATTCTTTTTTTATTATATAAAATTAAAAAAAAAATATATATATATATATATATATATATATATATATAAACTGGATAAAATTACCACCAATCCATTGTCGTCTAGTCCGGTTAGAAATCTGTCTTTCACCCAGCCGATTTAGGTTCGAATCCTGCCAATGAAATATTTTTTTATATTAATATTTTTATCTTAGCGACGGCAGTGTGCCTTATAAAACTCATTAGCCACGGTTCTCTACCGTAACTAATTCTTTTTTAAAAAAATTATATAAAATAAATAATATATATATATATATATAAACTGGATAAAATCACCACCAACCTATTGTCGTCCAGCCCGGTTAGAAACCTGCCTTTCACCTAGCCCACTCGGGTTCGAATCCTAGAAATAGAAATTATTTATTATTTATTTATTTCAACTTTGAAACATACTCCAAGCCACTTGTTTTTTCTTTACGACTTTATTTTTCTTTTATTTTTTTTAACTGCTTTCAACTTTAGAACATGTTCCAATCCCCCTAAATTATTTTATCTTTAGGACTTCTATGTATATTAAACCAATCCAGATTTCTTGAACAGAGTCATTCAATCATTAGTATTATCAGTGGTTGCTCTTGAAAAAAAAATTAACCGATCCGCGTGAAACTTCATATCAACCGTCAATAACACCCAAAAATTTTGCTCAATCCAACGCACTAAACCAAACCACGTCACCAATCCGCGTGAAACTAACACAACCATTCCCCTTCGAAGAAGAAGATATGATCAAGATCAAGATCGAATAAGAATATGAGATATGATCAAGATCGAAGAAGAAGATCAAAGAATATCAGATCAGATCAAAGAAGATCATATCAAAGAAGATAAGATCAGATCAAAGAAAATCAAAGAAAACCCGATCGGATCAAAGAAGATTAAATCAAAGAAGATCGAAGAAAATCAAAGAAGATCAAAGAAGTTCAAAGAATATAAAAAAAAAATCAGATCAAATAATATCAAAGAAGATCGAAGAAGTTCAAAGAAGATCACAGAATATCAAATAAGATCAGATCAGATCAACGAAGATCAAAGAAGACCAAAGAAGATCAGATAAAAAAAGATCAGATCAAAGAAGATCACACCAGATCAAAGAAAATCAAAGAAGTTCAAAGAAGATCAGATCAGATCAAAGAAAATCAAAGTAAACTAGATCATATCAAAGAAGATCAGATCAGATTAAAGAAAATCAAAGAAGTTCAAAGAAGATCAGATCAAAGAATATCAAAGAAGATCGAAGAAGTTCAAAAAAGATCACAGAATATCAAATAAGATCAGATCAGATCAAAGAACATCATAGAAGATCAAATAAGATCAAATCAAATAAGATCATATCAAAGAAGATAAGATCAAATAAGACTAAAGAAGATCAGATAAAAAAAGATCAAAGAAGATCAGATCAGATCAAAGAAGATCAAAGAAAAACAAAGAAGATCAGATCAAAGAATATCAAAGAAGATCGAAGAAGTTCAAAGAAGATCACAGAATATCAAATAAGATTAGATCAAATCAAAGAATATCAAATCAGATCAAATAAGATCAAAGAATATTACATCAAAGAAGATCAGATCAAATAAGATCAAAGAAGACCAAAGAAGATTAGATAAAAAAAGATCAGATCAAAGAAGATCAAAAAAAACCAAAGAAGATCATATCAGATCAAAGAAAATCAAAGAAAACCAGATCAGATCAAAGAAAATCAAAGAAGTTCAAAGAAGATCAAATAAGTTCAAAGAAGATCAAAGAATAGCAAAGAAGATCGAAGAAGTTCAAAGAAGATCGAAGAAGTTCAAAGAAGATCACAGAATATCAAATAAGATCAGATCAGATCAAAGAAGATCATAGAAGATCAAATAAGATCAGATCAGATCCGATAAAATAAGATCAAAGAAGACTAAATAAGATCATATCAAAGAAGATCAAATCAGATCAAAGAAGTTCAAAGAAGATCAGATCAAAGAATATCAAAGAAGATCAGATCAGATCAAAGAAGATCAAATAAGATCAGATCAAATCAAAGAAGATCAGATCAGATCAAATCAAAGAAGATCTAAGAATATCAAAGAAGATCAGATCAAAGAAGATCAGATCAGATCAAAGAAGATCAGATCAGATCAAAGAAGATCATATCAAAGAAAAAAAGATCAGATCAGATTAGATCAAAGAATATCAGATCAGATCAAATCAAAGAAGATCATATCAAAGAAGATCAGATCAGATCAAAGAAAATCAAAAAAGTTCAAAAAAGATCAAATAAAATTGTCGTGGCTAATTGGTTTAAAAAAAAAATTTAACACTAAAGAGATTAGCCACGGAAAATTGGTTTTTATTTTTTATATTAGCGACGACAAACAACCGTCGCTAATTGGTTTTTAAAAAAATAAAATTTAACACTAAAGAGATTGGTTTAAAAAAAAACATTTAACACTAAAGAGATTAGCGACGGCCAATTTGCCGTGGCTAATTGGTTTTTATTTATTATATTAGTGACGGCAAAACACCGTCGCTAATTGTTTAAAAAAAAACACTAAAGAGATTAGCGACGGCAAATTTGCCGTGGCTAATTGGTTTTTATTTTTTATATTAGCGACGACAAATAACCGTTGCTAATTGGTTTTAAAAAATAAAAAATTAACACTAAAGATATTGGTTTTTAAAAAAAATAATTTAACACTAAAGAGATTAACGACGGCAAATTTGCCGTGGCTAATTGGTTTTTATTTTTTATATTAGCGACGGCAAAAAATCGTCGCTAATTGATTTTAAAAAAAAATTTAACACTAAAGAGATTAGCGACGGCAAATTTGCCGTGGCTAATTGGTTTTTATTTTTTATAATAGCGACGGCAAACAACCGTCGCTAATTGGTTTTAAAAAAAAAACACTAAAGAGATTAGCGACGGCAAATGTGCCGTGGCTAATTGGTTTTTATTTTTTATATTAGCGACGGCAGAAAACCATCGCTAATTAGTTTTTAAAAAAAATATCACCGATCCGCGTGAAATTTCATCTCAACCGTTAATAACACCAAAAAATTTAGCTCAATGCAACGCACTAAACCAAACCACGTCATCGATCCGCGTAAAACTAAAACAACCAATCCCCTTCAATTACCTTTCTCTATATAAATTTCAATTTTTTCTACAAACCAACTTAAACAAAAATTTCCTCTCAAAATTTTTTTCTCTCATCCTCCAGAGAAGAAACTCACAGAGGAGAAGTCCACCGCTTCCTCGACACCGATCCCGGCCGCCTCTCTCCCTTCCCTTCATCCGTCGCTATTATAAAAATAATGTTAAATTTAAAAAAAAAATCAATTAGCCACGGCAAAATGCCGTCGCTAACATTGAAGTATTTTCTAAAAATACCATTTAGCCACTGCAAAATGCCTTCGCTAATATAAAAATAATGTTAAAATTTTTATAAAAAAATCAATTAGCCACGGCAAAATGCCGTCGCTAATATAAAAATATTAATTTTTTAAAAAAAAAATCAGTTAGCCACGGCAAAATGCCGTCGCTAATATAAAAATAATGTTAAAAGTTTTTTAAAAAAATCAATTAGCCACAGCAAAATGCCGTCGCTAATATAAAAATATATTAATTTTTTTTAAAAATAAATCAGTTAGCCACGGCTATTTTACACTTTAGCGACGGTTTTATGCCGTGGCTAATTAGCCACGGCTATTTTGCCGTTGCTGAATCAAATAGTGACGATAAATGTAGCTACGGGATAGCGACGGTTTCAGTGCTGTCGCTGATTCCTTTTAGCTACTGTTTTGGGTCAATTTGCAACGAATTTTAACCGTTGCTGATATCAATTTTTTTTGTAGTGCTTGTTGAACGCATGAACATTGCAGAAGTTGTCACTGAAGTGCATCATATAAGAGACTATTATGAGGGTGTTCACCCGTAATGTTTATGCGAGTTGAGTTTGTATCTCTAAACTAGGAATGTTTCCTCCTTGTCATGTTCTTATTGTGTGTGAAATAAATCATATCTATATTCCGTGTTTGTATATGTTAATTTACATCATTTGATATGATTTAGCACTAGTCACGGATAGACGACAATTGTTCGCCCATGAAGTTTATGCGAGTTGAGTTTGTATTCCTAAACTAGCAAGTTTCCTCCTCATGTTCTTATTGTGTGTGAAATAAATCAAATATGTATTCCGTATTCTGTATTTGTATATGTTAATTTACCTCATTTGATATAATTTAGCACTACCATTAGATTGATTTATTTGCCAATTAATCCAAAAATGTGTGGAAAACTCAAACACATTACAATGAAGTTACTCATAGTTCAAACGTAATATTCATCTCAGTCGTGCTTGTACACATGAAGCAAAATAAGTGGTATAATAGTAACAGGGAATTTAATTTGTTTTGGTTTATTAAGTTCTAAACATTGTCTTTGGTAGCATTTCTTTGATTCTTGATTGCGTAGTTTTCATTATAGAATTATTTGGTTCGCATTCTTGATTCTTCTTTGCTGCAATGCCATTGCATGTGACTGTGCGGATATCAAGATCGTTGCTATCAATCAAATGTAAATGCAGCGGACGAACAATGGCAAGTGGAATCCGATGGCCTTCATACTGTTGGCTGAACGAGAGATGTGTGTACCAAAAAAATGGTTTCTTTAACAGCTGAGCTTAAAGACTTCTGATGAGAAGCTAGAATTGTTCATGTTCTGGTCTTTGAAGAGAAATTTTCGATTGTCCTTGTAAATGTTGTGTCGGAATTACCAAAACTAGAATCAGATCGATCAAGCAAGGAAACACTGTTGATAATATTCCTATTTTTTTTTCTTTCTTGTAAATCAGTTTTTGATAAAGGGCCAAAATAGACTCCTCGTAAATTTTGATTATTCGTGATCCATTTAACATGTAAACCTGACGATCTCCAAGTGTTGTGATTTTTTATTTTATTTTCTTAACTTGGTAGATAAGATTAAGGATTGTGATTTCATTTTTCGAGTTAATTCTAGCTTCCTGATTTTAAGAAGTTATTAATCAACATATATAACGTGGGCAGAGATGCTTATAGGAAAGAAATTAAACCAATAGATGATATGTTTACAAGTTATGGATATTTGTGGATGCAGAGATGCTTTTAGAAAGCAGTAATGAAGCTATCAACATTGCCAACCAGAGTAATCAAGGGACCCGAGTACACAAATGCTTGGTGTCAGTGATAAGACTAGGAATCACACATTCTGCTGGATCCCCTGTTGAAAGGATGAACATTACAGAAGTCATCACTGAATTGCATCATATATTATCTCTACGAAAAATCATCTAATTTGAGGCCTACAGCTTAAGACAAGTCAAATAGAAGCATATGAGTAGGTTGGTAATGAACAGGAAATGGGTTGGTTCTCTTCGAGAACTGACGAGGCAATTTGACTTGGTGTACCAGGAACCGTTTTGATTCCTCCTTCGCCACCCACCCTTGTCATTGTCTTCATATTTTTCTTCGATTTAGTTGGATTTCTCCCTTTTATCTAAGATTTGGGGAAACATTTATTTTTGTACGTTGAAGAATGTTGTCTTCTAGATCAAACTTTGATCGAAAGAATAGTGTACGCTAAAGTTAGAAAATAAAGAGTGATAGTGGTTAAACATTATAATCAAAAAATTATTGTTTGGTCTGAAGTGAATGAGCTTCAATACAGATATGAAACCCATGCAATGCATGTGTCATTTTACTGATCAATAATAGATCACCAAATTTCGTTGCTTAGCATGACCTGAAGTCTACCAAGTCGAATCATTCCGACACTACTTGTCATTGCTGATTGATTGCGCTTTTGCATTCAGTTTCTACTTGTCAATACAAAAAACGTAACTTTATAATGGACGTAGTAGAATACATCCATGCTTCTTGACTTGGAAGACTGGCAAGTTAGAATCTGGTTCTACTGATCAATTGATCATCAAATATTGTCCCAAAGTCTACCAAGTCAAGTTGTTCCTACACTAGTCTTGGTCCTATGTGCAGAAGTCTATAGTATATATATCAACTGATTTATGTCTTTCTTCAAGTCACTCCTTGGTTGTAAATTACTTTTCCTGAAGAATAATGATGAGTTGGTCTTGCTTTCCAATCTTAGTACTCATAGTGTAGTATGGAGCAGCATCAGCTCACTCACCACAACTGCCTTCTCCGATCATCTGGCTCTACTCGCCTTCAAAGAAAAGATTAACGATGATCCACTCCAAGCATTGAGTTTCTGGAATGATTCCATCCACTACTGTAACTGGAATGGGATTACATGCAGCCATGGCCATCGTGGTAGGGTCACAGTCCTGGACTTGAAATCACAAAAACTTGAAGGTACACTCTCTCCCCACATAGGAAACCTCTCATTTCTTCGAGAAATCAGGCTTGGCACAAACTATTTCCATGGTCCAATACCCCAAGAAATAGGTCGATTGTCTCGATTAAAGGTCCTTTCTCTAGAAACAAATTCGTTCAGTGATGAAATTCCTACCAATCTCACTTACTGTTCCAAACTTCAAGTAGTCAATTTAACACGCAATTCTCTCATCGGGAGGATTCCAATCCAGCTCACATCTCTATTAGAGCTTACTTGGTTGGATCTTAGCGATAATCAACTAGAAGGACACATTCCATCAATGTTAGGAAATCTCACTACTCTTACTCATTTTGATATTAATACCAACAATTTCATTGGAAGCATTCCTGAATATCTATGCCACATCCAAAGCTTGGAACGTTTTTGTGTTAGTTTCAATAAATTGACTGGCACAGTTTCTTCGTGTCTTTACAATCTGTCACATATGACATATTTTTCAATAGCTTTTAACCAGCTAGATGGAAGCCTTCCTTCAGATATCGGCCTTACACTTCCTAATCTCAAATATCTTTTAGTAGGAGGCAATAAACTCAAGGGTCTCATCCCATTATCATTTCCCAATGCTTCAAGACTTGAATGGTTAGGACTTGTTGAAAACCAATTTATAGGACATGTCCCGAGAAACCTAGGAATGCTTCAAGGTCTTAGTAAACTTCTCCTATATTCAAATCAACTAGTAGATGACTTGGACTCTATCACTTCTTTAACCAATTGCACCAACTTAGAAGTGTTAAATGTTTGGAATAATCATCTCAAAGGGCCAATGCCTAACTCAATAGGAAATCTCTCCACCAAACTTAGAAGTCTGAATTTAGGAAGTAATCAAATATATGGAAGCATCCCAGCTTCAATTGGGAACCTTGTGAATTTGCGCATCCTTCATATTTCAAACAACTCTATTACAGGTGATATCTCCAAACTCATTGGAGTATTTCCTCAAATGGTAAGATTGCAGTTGGGCGACAATGAATTCTCTGGACAGATTCCAGATTCCTTTTATCGCAATTCAACTCAATTACTCTTACTAAACTTGGGAGGAAACAAGCTACACGGAAAAATACCTCCTAGTCTTCCAAGCTGTCAAAGTTTATTAATACTTCGTCTTTCTAATAACAGACTCAAAGGTACCATTCCCAAACAACTTCTTCATCTTCCATCCCTTTTTTGGCTCGACTTATCTTGCAATGCTCTGAGTGGCCCCTTACCATCCAAAGTAGGTAACTTGACCAATCTTGTGATCTTGAAACTCTTTGGTAACAAATTTTCTGGAAGTATACCAACCGCGCTTGGCAATTGTTTGACTTTGGAGTACCTTACAATCAGCCAAAACTTGCTTACTGGAAGTATTCCGCAATCACTGAGTGGTTTGAAAGGTATAAAGGAACTCAATCTTTCTCGCAACAAATTATCCGGGGAGATTCCGCGATATTTGGAGAATTTCACTTCTCTAATTCAGTTGGATTTGTCTTATAATGACTTGGAGGGTTCGGTTCCAAAGGTTGGTGTCTTTGTCAATGCTACTGCGTTATCACTTGCGGGAAATAGTAAGCGTTGCGGAGGCGTTGTTGAACTCAAGTTGCCGCCATGCTGGAATCACAAGAAGGTAGGAAAGTCACAAATTTGCAAAGTGGTTATGCTTGTAATTGTTGTAAGCATCTGCTTGGTTGTACTATTGTGCCTATTTTTCGTGTGCTACCGAAGAAGAGTATCAAAAGCAAAGCCTACTTCGGAGTCGTTATTCATTAAACAATTCACAAGGATTACTTATGCAGAGCTTCTCGAGGCAACTAACAGATTTTTCAGTTGACAATTTAATTGGTATTGGAAGCTTTGGCTCAGTGTATAAAGCAATTCTTTCCCAAGTTGACACAGTGGTTGCGGTAAAGGTAATAAATCTTCAACAGCGTGGAGCTTTTAAGAGCTTCTTGTCTGAATGCAACGCCTTGAAAAATCTCCGGCACCGAAATCTCCTCAAAATCATCACAGCTTGTTCGGGGGTCGATTTTCAAGGGAATGATTTCAAAGCATTGGTTTTTGAATTCATGCCCAATGGAAGTTTAGAAGAATGGTTGCATCCTGAAAGAAGTCAACAACATGTTTTGAAGCTGAACTTCTTGCAAAGGCTAAACATAGCTATTGACGTTGCTTCTGCACTCAATTATCTTCACAACCACTGCCAAAAGGCAATTGTCCATTGTGATCTAAAGCCGAGTAATATTCTCCTTGATGATGATATGATGGCTCATGTGGCTGATTTTGGTTTAGCAAATATTTTCTCCACCAATAGTTACAAATCTTCACAAAGCCAAAGTAGTTCTATTGCAATAAAGGGATCAATTGGTTATGTTGCTCCAGGTAAATTCTTCTACAACTTTTCATGTTTTGGTATAAGCATCTTGTGATGCAAACAAAAAAACTGGGATTTAATATTATTCTATTAAAACAATCTTGCATTTCATTATTGAATTCTCGCTTGGGCTTTAATTGTACTTTACCTAACTATCATGCCTAACAAATTTTACATTTTGTAACAAAATCATTTTTTCCATTCGGGATTACTTGACAAGAAGTTGCTAATCAACATATATAACGTCATTATATGTTTACAAGAAGTATTCTAGTCAAATTTCTATTCTAATTCTTAGCACCTAACAAGCATTTATTATAAGTTCGCCAAAGTAAGGTTTATAATTTGCAGAATATGGAGTAGGAGGTGAGGTTTCCATGCACGGAGATATTTACAGTTATGGAATTGTATTACTCGAGATGTTTACCGGGAAGAAACCAACAGATGACAAGTTTCAGAATGGACAAAATCTTCACCGTTTTGCTAAAATGACTTTGCCTGAGCAAGTTATGAACATTGTGGATGTAGATATGCTTTTAGAAAGCACTAATGAAGCTGTCAACATTGCTAACCAGAGTAATCAAGGGAACCGAGCACACAAATGTTTGGTGTCAGTGATAAGACTGGGAGTCACATGTTCTGCTGAATCCCCTGTTGAACGGATGAACATTGCAGAAGTCGTTACTGAATTGCATCATATAAAAGACTATTATGAGGGTGTTCGCCGTGGTGTTTGTGCGAGTTGAGTTTGTATTCCTAAACTAATGTTTATGCGAGTTGAGCTTGTATTCCTAAACTAGCATGCTTCCTCCTTGTCACATTCTTATTGCATGTGTGTGAAATAAATCAGATCTGTATTCTGTGTTTGTATATGTTAATTTACATCATTTGATATGATTTAGCACTAGTGACGGATAGACGACAATTGTTCACCCATGATGTTTATGCGAGTTGAGTTTGTATTCCTAAACTAGCATGTTTCCTCCTTTGTCATGTTCTTATCGTGTGTGAAATAAATCAGATCTGTATTCTATGTTTATAGATGTTAATTTACTTCATTTGATATGATTTAGCACTACCATTAGATTGATTTATTTGCCAAATTAATCCAGTAAAATGTGTTTTGGTTTATTAAGTTCTAAACATTGTCTTTGGTAGCATTTCTTTGATTCTTGATTGCATAGTTTTCGTTATAGAATTATTTGATTCGCATTCTTGATTCTTCTTTGCTGCAATGCATTGCATGTGACTGTTCGGATATCAAGATCGTTGCTATCAATCAAATGTATATGCAGCGACCGAACAATGGCAAGTGGAATCCGATGGCCTTCATAGTGTTGGCTGAACGAGAGATGTGTGTACAAAAAAAATGGTTTCTTTAACAGCTGAGCTTAAAAGACTTCTGATGAGAGGTTAGAATTGTTCATGTTCATGTCTTTGAAGAGAATTACCAAAACTAGAATCAGATCCTTGGAGCAAGGAAACACTGTTGATAATTGTTAGAATAAACTAATCAGTCATGTAAATTAGTTAGTTAGCTAATCAGTTCAAAGTCTGTTTATATTGTCATGTACATTAGTTAGTTAGCTAATCAGTTCATAGTCTGTTCCTAGCTAGCTGTCATTCTGTTTTCTGTTTCTAGGTTCTATTGACTAGCTTCTCTAGATGTCTATATATACATCCAATGTACATTGAACAACAATATGAAATATATTGAATCCATTGTTATAATTGAGTTAGAGTTTCAACATGGTATCAGAGCACCATTATAACTCTTCATCTTATCATCTCTGTCAGTCCTAATTTTTTCTTCTCTCTGCTTCTTCAACATTGCTAATGGCGGATATTCCAGTTCTTCCAATGCTGCCTCTGTCAATAATTCTAGTTCTACAGAAGGTAAACCTGTAATGTTCACTCATGTCTTGTCTGTTAAATTGAGTGAGAACAATTACCTGCTATGGAAGCAACAAGTGTTAGCAACCATTAAGGGTTATAAGTTGCAAAAGTTCATTGAGAAAGATGCTTCTCCACCTCGATTTCTATCAACTGATGATCAAGCTCTAGGTCGTGTCAATCCAGAGTTCATCAGTTGGGAACAACAGGATCAATTGCTATTTTCTTGGCTCCTTTCATCCATGATGGAATCCTTATTAACAAGGTTAGTTGGATGTGAATCTTCAGCTCACATATGGAGTTTACTTGAGGTGTTCTTTAATTCTCAAACCATTGCAAAGATTTCACAGTTTCGAACACAACTTCAGAAGATCAAGAAGTGTGATATGAACATCAATAATTATCTACTCAAGATCAAGACTATCATTGATCAATTGGCTTCTGTTGGTCATGTACTGTCACCTCAAGAACACATCAATGCAATTTTTGATGGTCTTCCTCAGTCTTATGATACTTTCATAGTATCTGTTTCTTCCAGGTCAGATACTTACAGTATTGCTGAGATAGAATCTCTTCTTCTGGTTCAAGAAACACGTATTGAGAGGCATACCAAACATCTTGATGTATCTAGTTCTGTCAATGTAGCTCACAGTAACTATAAGCCATCTCCTAGGTCCTTTACTTCAAATTCTTGGTGTCCACAATTCAGGTCACCTACCAATAATGTCTCATTCAGAAGTGGTGCAAGGTTTGAATCTGTGAGAGGTTCTCGACCTCCTAATTTTCACAATGCTCGACCTCAGTGTCAAATTTGTGGCAAGACAGGTCACATGGCTTTCAAATGCTATCATAGATTTGATAACAATATTTCAAATCCTTGGAGTTCAAACACTGCTTCTCAGCAGTCAGCAGTCTCTCAGCAAGCCAATATGCAAGCAAATCTTGCTTCCAGGAATGTTTTATCAGCTTATTCTAATCATGCTACTGAAGAACATTGGGGAGGTGGTTCATAATCTCAACATTATCAACCTCAAGGATTACTTTCTGCTTCTAGTTCATCTGACAATAGATGGTTTCCTGATTCTGGTGCTACAAATCATTGCACTCCACATATTCATAACTTGAAGACATCTTCTCCTTACTATGGGAATGATCAGCTTTTCATTGGGGATGGTTTAGGTCTTCCCATTCAAAATGTTGGTGAGTCCACATTACCATCTTTCAATTCTTCCAGAATTTTACATCTGAAGAGTGTTCTGCAAGTACCTAAGCTTACTAAAAATCTTTTGCGTGTCTCCAATTTGCTCAAGATAATCATGTTTATTTTGAGTTTCATGCTAATTCTTGTTTTGTTAAGGATCAGGACACCAAGAAGATCCTCTTGGCAGACACACTTAGCAATGGGCTGTATGTTTTTCCTTCCCATCTCTAGATGCTCCAGTTAATTCAACACTTGACTCTTCTTCAACTTCCTGCAAGTCAGTGTATACAGCATCTTCTAAGGCTTCATCACCCTTATCTCTTTGGCATGCCCGTTTGGGCCATCCTTCATTTTCTCTTGTTCATAGAGTTTTAAGACAGTGTAATATTCCTACTCCTAGTACAGATGCATCTTTGTTTTGTTCTTCTTGTTGTCTAGGCAAAATACATAGACTGCCTTATACTAGCTCTTCAACTGTCTACCACAACCCTTTAGAGCTTATACACACAGACCTATGGGGTCCTGCATCAACTGTATCTTCTTCAGGGTATAAATACTATATTCATTTCATAGATGCTTATAGTAGGTTTACTTGGGTCTATCTCTTACAAAACAAATCTGATGCTTTTCCCACTTTTCTCAAGTTCAAAGCTCAAGTAGAACTTGAATTTAATCTTCCTATTAAGTGTATTCAATCTGATTGGGGAGGTGAGTACAGATCATTCTCTAAGTTTTTAGCTCAAAATGGAATTATTCATAGATTAGCTTGTCATACTACTCACCAACAGAATGGTGTAGCTGAACGCAAACACAGGCATATCATTGAGTCAGCCCTTACTTTGCTAGCTCATGCATCTATTCCTTTAAAATTTTGGGATGAAGCTGTTAGAACTTCTGTTTATCTTCTTAACAGAGTTCCTACCTCAGTCTTGAATGGGATTTCTCCTTTTGAGTGTCTTTACCACAAAGCACCAAATTATAGTCATCTCAAGGTGTTTGGTTGCTCATGCTATCCCAATGTCAGGCCTTACAATGCTCATAAGTTGCAATATAGGTCTGAAGAGTGTACTTTTCTTGGTTATAGCATTCAACACAAAGGGTATAAGTGTAGGTCTCCTAATGGTCGTATCTTCATATCCATAGATGTTTTGTTTCATGAGAATTCCTTTCCATTTCACAATGTACACTCTTCTTCTATCAAACCCAATTCACTCTTTCCTGAATTTACATCTTCTCATATTCCTATGACAGTTCCATCTATAGTCACACCCAATGTGCCCTCTGCAAGGTTTTCTAACTCCACACTGCAGAGTCCTGCTATTTCTCAGCATCCTACTTGCTATATTAATCCCTCTCAGCATCCTACTTGCAATGCTAATCATCCTCTTGCTACAAACCTCCTAGTGCTCATCAGACTCCATCCTCTAGTCACTTACCTCTTGCTAATACATCTCCTAGTGCTCATCAGACTCCATCCTCTAGTCACTTACCTCTTGCTAATACTCTGCCTACTCTGCCTATTCTGCCTACTCTGCCTACAGGACATCAGATGATCACTAGATCTAAATCAGGCATATACAAACCAAAGCTTTTTTTGGCCTCAACAGAACCATCCAGTTTAAAGGAAGCATTGAATACTCCTCATTGGCTTGCTGCCATGCAAGATGAGTATTTTGCTCTTCAACGTAATCACACTTGGTCAGTGGTTGATTATCCTCCTCATAAAAGCATTGTTGGTTGTAAATGGCTTTTCAAAGTTAAAGAGAATTCAGATGGTACAATACAGAAATATAAAGCTCGCCTAGTTGCTAGGGGCTTTCAACAAACTGAAGGTTTTGATTACAAGGAAACTTTCAGCCCAGTGGTTAAACCATCAACTATCAGAAGCATATTATCAGTTGCAGTTACTTATTCTTGGTCAGTGTTTCAGTTAGACATCAATAATGCCTTTCTAAATGGGGTATTACAAGAGGAGGTCTACATGATGCAACCACCTGGATTTGTAGATCCATTTCGGCCTGATGCTGTGTGTAAGCTCTCCAAGGCTATATATGGTCTAAAACATGCCCCTAGAGCCTGGTTTGACAAGCTTCAACACACCCTTCTCACATTTGGTTTTACTGCAACAAAGTCAGACTCTTCTTTGTTCATCAGACACTCACCTTCTCCCATTTTTATTCTAGTCTACATTGATGATATTCTAGTGACAGGATCAAGTAATTCTGACATTTCTCAGTTGATATCTCAACTTCATGCTCAGTTTAGTTTGAAAGATATGGGATTGGTTAAATACTTTCTGGGTATTCAAGTTCATCACACAACTACTGGCATGTTCCTATCTCATACCAAATACATTCAAGACCTTCTTTGTAAAGCAAAAATGCAACATGCTAATGGGTTGCCTACCCCTATGTCAGGTGGTGAGAAAATGCTGGATACAGGGAGTGATCCAGTCCAAGATGTTCAAATATATAGGAGTGTTGTGGGTGCCTTACAATATGTAACTATCACTAGACCTGATATAGCTTATTCTGTCAACAAGGTATGTCAGTTTATGCAAAACCCACTTGAAGCTCACTGGAGAGTTGTTAAGCAAATCTTGAGATACCTGAAAGCAACATCAACTTATATATGGTCTTCACATAATTCCCGTTTCTTCATTCCAATTCACTGGGTATTGTGATGCAGACTGAGCATCAGATGCTACTGATAGAAGGTCAACTTCAGGGTATTGTGTGTATTTAGGATCAAATATAATATCCTGGTCATCAAAGAAACAAAGTATTGTTTCTCGAAGTAGTACTGAAGCTGAGTACAGGAGCCTAGCATCATTAACTGCTGAATTATCTTGGTTGCAAACACTCTTCTCTGAGTTAAGGATTGCTAGTGGCACTCCTACTGTCTGGTGTGACAACATGAGTGTTGTTTTCCTCAGTGCAAATCCAGTTCTTCATGCTAGAACTAAACATATTGAAATTGAAATTTTCTTTGTACGAGAGAAGGTTGCCAGGAAACTCATCAATGTGCTTCATATTTCTGCCAAGGATCAGATTGCTGATGTTCTCACCAAAGCTCTAAGTACATCTAGATTTCTACTCCTTCGTGACAAACTCAGTGTTGTCAATGAGACTACACTTAGTTTGCGGGGGAATGTTAGAAGAAACAAATCAGTCATGTAAATTAGTTAGTTAGCTAATCAGTTCAAAGTCTCTTCATATTGTCATGTACATTAGTTAGTTAGCTAATTAGTTCATAGTCTGTTCCTAGCTAGCTGTCATCATTCTGTTTTCTGTTTCTAGGTTCTATTGACTAGCTTCTCTAGATGTCTATATATACATCCAATGTACATTGAACAACAGTATGAAATATATTGAATCCATTGTTATAATTGAGTTAGAGTTTCAACAATAATGTCCGTATTTTCTATATAAAAATAATATACATGACTTGTATTTTATTTTTTTCTTGTAAATCAGTTTTTGATAAATTAGGGCCAAAATAGACTCCTCGTAAATTTTGATTATTCGTGATCCATTTAACACACCTGATGATCTCCAAGTGTTGTGATTTTTTATTTTATTTTCTTAACTTGGTGGATAAGGTTAAGGATTGCAACTCTGGAACAATGCTCGTGTGCATAATGAATTCCACTAATTGGCCCTCATGAAATAATGAATGACTCGACTCTTATATACACACTGAATTCAGTTTATTAGAATAAACAATATTGATAACTTTTTTTTAATAGACTGTGAACACAACTTTAATGCTCAATTTAGAATTCGGAAATTATTACTCTACTAACCTTGGTTGGTGGCTCAAATGCATTCTTTAGCTCCATGGAATACACAATCAATCCAGACCAGCTTTTCCAGTCAATACTGAGTGGAAGGAAAATCCACACTAAACAATTATAATTTTAGTCTGCAAAACTGAGTGCATGGTAGGCTGCTTAATGACTATTTTTAACCAAACCAGCACCTTGTAAATCACTCCAGAGTTGTGATCACTAAACTAATCTTTCTCTTCTGAAGTGCAAAGACATGATTTTCCAGTCAATATTAGCCTACTACCATTATGCAATTCACACCACCGATCTATTAACAGGTCTGAATGCAAGCCGAAAGTTGATCGATTAATGCACATCGGGAAATAGTAGGTAAGAATTTTCTATATGAAAATAATATACATGACTTGTATTTTATTTTTTTCTTGTAAATCAGTTTTTGATAAATTAGGGCCAAAATAGACTCCTCGTAAATTTTGATTATTCGTGATCCATTTAACACACCTGATGATCTCCAAGTGTTGTGATTTTTTATTTTATTTTCTTAACTTGGTAGGTAAGGTTAAGGATTGCAACTCTGGAACAATGCTCGTGTGCATAATGCGTTGGACATGTCTTTGAACTCCCCTAATTGGCCCTCATGAAATAATGTGAACACAACTTGAAAATATTTATAATTTCAAATAGCCTGACACATCTATTGATAATTATAGGAAAACTTTTATAAATAAACCTTCTTCTTTAAACACATATATATAATGGGATAAAAAAAATTAAGTAATTCTTATTTATAAATTTCTATCATTAAATTAGAATATTACACATTAATTTACAACGAATGAATGACCTCTAGCTAAATCTCTAACATTTTAATTTGCATTTTGAGTTTTTGAATTCTTAAGAAAATGAAACACTGGATATACGCGCACTTAACATATTAATCACTTCATGTGCTTCTTTACTAATCTACTCTACTAACCTTGGTTGGTGGCTCAAATGCATTCTTTAGCTTCATGGAATACCCAATCAATCCAGACCAACTTTTCCATTCAATACTGAGTGGAAGGAAAATCCACACCAAACACTTTTACAAGAGTTATAATTTTAGTCTGCAAAACTGAGTGCATGGTAGGCTGCTTAATGACTATTTTTAACCAAACCAGTACCTTGTAAATCACTCCAGAGTTGTGATCACTAAACTAATCTTTCTCTTCTGAAGTGCGAAGACATGATTTTCCAGTCAATATTAGCCTACTACTATTATGCAATTCACACCACCAATCTCTTAACAGGTCTGAATGCAAGCTGAAAGTTGATCGATTAATGCACATCGGGAAATAGTAAGTGAGAATTTGTGCGAGCATAAGAATTAGGAAATTTGTGTAGCTTTTGACGTCAAGTATAGCAGGGTCCGAATGCAGGGAGAGTCCAAAGTTGATGAACACAATTTTTGTTAGCATAAGCTCATCACATTCTCATGAAACACTCATTCATATTTTTAGCCCCATTGCCGGATTATTGCTCACTCAAGACTTAAACTTTTTCAGTCAATCATTTTTTCTTCCTTTCGAGTTGTTTCCATGAAAACATACTTGTAGAATATTGCTGCATTTTTTTTTTTTTTTACGGTCAAACATGAAATTGTTTATTAATGAAAGAAAGAGAAATAAATTACAACGAGAAACATTCCTATATCAAGGAATGCCAAGACACTATAAAAGTGTCAAACCCCAAATCCTTAAATAAATTACATGCCGAACCCATCCTCCACAGCAATTCTCTAATCTCGATAAAGATAGAGTGCTCCGATCTGTGTAGTCCTTCAAAAACCCTTTTATTTCTTTCTTTCCACACACACCACATGAGAACGTGAGGGACCCTACGCCATAACCACTCCCCCCGACGGGAAGGATTAGCTTGAGACCACCAACTTAGCCAATCTAAAATGGAGCCTTCAAACATCAAACTCAAACCGAATTCCACCAAAAAACTGCTCCAAATGGATTTGGAGAAACTGCAATGAAGCATCAAATGGTCCAGTGTTTCTTCAAGTTCATTGCAAAGCACACAAAGACTCCCAGTGAGGATTCCCATTTTCCTTAACCTATCTTTAGTCAAAATCTTCTCGTGCAAAACTGACCAACTAAAGAAATTAATCCGAGGAAAAAGGTTTTTCACCCATACCAGATTTTTGTGGGAGGTAATGAAGGGGTTAGAGTGGGTCTCATAATGAGATGCAGCCAACATATCCGAAAATTCTTTAACCGAGAAGCCCACACCTTTACCCTTCCACACCAAACTATCTGGTCCCTCTGAGAGTATTTGACTACCCAACAAATGCATAAGATTAGCGAACTCCTCTAATTCCTCAGTATTAAGGTGTCTGCGAAAGGAAAGGTCCCAAGAGTTGTCGTTAGACCAAAAACTGCTAACACTCCCAAATTGATTGTTGTTAAAGATAAACAACCTTGGAAACAGATCCTTCAAAGGTTGGTTACTACACCAAACATCATGTCAGAAAGAGATGAGATCACCATTTCCACATTGGAGAGAGGTGTGAGGGTAGAAGCCACTTGCGCACCGGGAGATAGACTTCCACAAAGAGCAGCCGAAGGAAGTGTACTTAGTTTTCTTTTCCCAAACCCATCTATTGCGCCCATATTTGTCCATGATGAGAGATCTCCATAAGTTATCATTCTCATCTGCAAATCGCCAAAGCCACTTAGAAAGTAATGCAATATTGAAAGTGAGGACCTGACGAATGCCTAAACCACCTCGGGATTTAGGGCAACAAATTTTCTCCCAGCCCACTAAATGCATCTTTCTAGAGTTATGAGAAGAACCCCAAAGAAAATCGCGCATGATCCGTTCCATCTTGGCATCTATGGAACAGGGAACCTTGATAAGAGACAGAATGAAGACCGGGATAGATGCTAATGTGGATTTGACAAGAGCTAGTCTGCCTGCTTTGGAGAGAAATTTGCGTTTCCAAGACGCTAGTTTCGATTCCATCCTTTCGATCGTCTCATCCCACACAGCTTTACTTTTGAAACTAGCCCCCAATGGCATGCCCAGGTACTTAACTGGAAGGTGACCTGCTGAACAACCCAATAAACCCGCCAACTGGTGCAAATGAGGGACATCTCCAATGGGCAACACCCTTGATTTGTGGAAGTTGATTTTCAGTCCTGAAATAACTTCGAACCAAAGCATAATTCTCTTAAGAGCAAGAACCTGAGAAGCGGACGCATCGCAAAAGAGGATAGTATCATCCGCATACTGGAGAATAGAGACGGGTGGACTACCCTCCGCGACAGAAAACCCTCTTACTAGGCCAGCATCAACCGCTTTAAGAATCATTTGGGTTAAACCTTCTGCTGCTATAGTAAAAAGAAGAGGAGATAGAGGATCGCCTTGTCGAAGGCCTTTCGAGCTATTGAAAAACCCGTGCAGTTGACCATTAATTTTCAGAGAGAAATTTGCTGTAGATCTGCAAGTGTGAAGCCAATGAATCCATTTGCAGTCAAACCCCATGCGAGCCATTACCAAATCCAAGTATCTCCAAGAGACATTGTCAAAGGCTTTGGAGAAATCTAATTTGATAACAAGCCCTGGAACACCCTGTTTTTTTCTGGAATCAATAATTTCATTGGCAATCAAGGGGCTATCAACCACCTGTCTTCCACTGACTGCTGCACTTTGAAAAGGAGAAATGACTGAATGAAGAACTATTTTCAATCTGTTAGCCAACACCTTGGCAATGATCTTATAGGCCCCATTCAAAATACTGATAGGTCTAAAATCATTTACCGTCCGCATTCCCGCACACTTAGGAATGAGTGAGATGATAGTGGTGTTCAACCGCCAATCGAGAAAGTTTCTCGAGTTAAAATCTGCAACAACTTTCAGAAAATCATTTTTGATTACCTCCCACATCTTCAAATAGAACACCATTGAGAAACCATCAAGACCTGGGGAAACTTCAGATTTTAGATCTTCCATTGCCGCTCTAATTTCCATCTCCGAAAAGTTTTCTACCAAGGCAGTAGCTGTAGACTGAGAGATAGACTTGAAGGTAATCCCCGAGAAGAAAGGTCGCCACTCCTCCTTTTCATGGAACAACTTCTTGAAGTGAGAAATCAAGAGTGCTCTAATACTGATTTCATCCACTACCAATTCCTGACCCGTGCTGAGAGCTTCAATGGAGTTAAACAGTCTACGTCTGTTAGCCAGTGTATGAAAGAATTTAGTCCCCTGATCCATATTGCGAACCCAGTTGACTCCTGATCTGATTCTCCAAAACTCATCATCTCTCTTGGTTAATATTGCCCACTCTTGTTGTAGTTGCACTCTACAAGACCTCTCTTCAACAGTCAAATCCCTAATCTCTTCATCCGCATCAATGATAGCAATTAAATCAGAGATATTTTGAATACATAGATTTGTCTTACCCCAAACTTTAGTCCGCCAGCTTTTGAGATTGCATCTGAGAGCCTTAAGCTTCCACCATAAACAGTATCCAGGGTGGCCAGAGACTACTGAGTTGTTCCACCAAGTTTTCATATCCTCTGCCAGGGTAGGGTGATCAAACCAACAGTTATCAAAGGAAAAAAGGCGAGTACCACCAGCAACAGATGAGTTCGCAAGCAAAATCGCGTGATGGTCTGAACCAGCTGCACCTTTGAGCCATTCGACTTTATCACCAAATTTGTCAATCCAATCCACCGAGGCTAGAAATCGATCAAGTCGACAAAGGATAGGGAGATCTCTATGATTTGACCATGTGAATTTCCCCCCTTTAAGACTGAAATCAGCGAGTTCCACCTCATTAATGAATTGATTGAATTTCTGCATGCTCGTGGACCTCCTCCTGCATCCTTTTTTTTCATTCATATGACGGACAACATTGAAGTCACCGGCTAACACCCATGGAGATTGCACCCAACCAGCAATGTCATAAAGTTCTTCCCAGAAGTGGTCTCTAAGTGAAGGATCACATTGACCATAAATGTTAGTCCCTGACCAAATTGAGTTATCCGAGATCATTTGGAATTGAATAGAAAGGGAAAAAATCCCTTTCAATATATCCCTCATCTGCAAAAGATCATTGTCCCAAATAGCTAAAATGCCGCCCGAGCTGCCAATGGATTCCACCATAGCCCAGTCAAAAGAACTATCACCCCACAATTTTCTGATAAATTCTCTAGAGCATCTCTCCAATTTCGTTTCCTGAATGAAAACAAGATCTGGACGATTCTCTGTAATTAATCTACGACAACCCCTTTGCCGCTCAGGATTTCCGAGCCCCCTACAGTTCCACGAAAGAATTTTAAGATTCATGTAAAACCTTCAGACCCGAATATGTTGCATTGGTCCAGTGCTGTGCCAGATTTCTACCCTGTGCTGCAGCTTGAACCATATCTAAAGCCCTGTTTTCATTTTGATTGAGGTCCACTCCCACTATGAAGCCAATGTCTTTGAAAGCCGAACGATCTGATGCTGCTTCCTGAGTCGCATGACAGTTAGAGTCAGAAGGTTCCGCCCTGTCATGGACCCTAGAAACAAAAATTGGAGACTTGCCAGAATCCTGTGGGACCTCAAAACCTGGAGTGGCACCAACGAGGTCTGGGGTAGATGAGAAACTCTCCGCGTGAGGAACACATGGATTTGTAGACAAATCATGTGCTTCAACACAATGAGCTGCTAGTGGCTCGAACCCGGGGGGGTAAGGTAAAGAAACCGAAACATCCTGGGTCTGGTTGGAAGGCTCTCCCCTTGTTAGTCCAGCAAGGGCACTACCACCTTTAAGTTCTCCCTGCCCTGCCTGGTTGGTTGAGATTGATTTGTTGGATCGCTTTTTAAGCATAAACCTTGATCTGGTAGGAAAGACTGAAAAGTTGGCCCATTCAGCGGTTCTGTCACGCTGTGCTTTTCTTGCTAGCTTTCGATCCCTGTGGGCCTGCTTGGACATCTTGGATAAAAGAGGATCCAGGTTGAAGACATCTTCTTCCACCGCTTCTAACACCTTCCAATAATTGCCAGCTGACTGTTGATTATTAGAATTAGCCAAGCTTTGTGCCGAAAAGGACTTAGGTCCTTTGTTGGGTGAGGGCCCAACAATACCTTTGCCTTTATTCTGCTCAGATGGGCGAACTGACTCAGACAAAGGTTTTCCAACTTTACCCGCTGAAGCGGCACGAGAGGCCGGGGAATTGGGAAGCATTGAATAGTGCGGGGGAGACTGATCCTTCATTGTCGGCATCCTAGGAGGTGGGTCGAAAGCTGCGCATGAGGACACGTGTGGAGAGTTGGCGAAGACCAAGAAAGCTGTGCGTCCAAACGGAAGAGCAACAGGTGTCCACTGAATCTCTGACTCAGGCAACTCTATCAGTGACCTTGCAAGATTCTTTCTTGCCACGGAATCTGGAGGAAGCTGATTGCCCCATACTTGGGACAAGAAATCAATAGGTACATAACTTTGAACGTTACTTTATGTTACATAAAGAGGGACAAAACTTTGAACGTTACTTTATGTTACAAGAAAACAGAGTAAACCAGTATGATAACAGACTCAAAGGTACCATTCCCAAACAACTTTTTCATCTTACATCCCTTACCAAGCTCGTGTTATTAAACAATACTCTGAGTGGTTCCTTACCATCTGAAGTAGGTAACTTGACCAATCTTGTGCTCTTGGTCCTCTCGAGTAACAAATTTTCTGGAAGTATACCAACCACGCTTGGCAATTGTTTGACTTTGGAGTACCTTATAATCAGCCAAAACTTGTTTACTGGAAGTATTTCTCAGTCACTGAGTACTTTGAAAGGTATAAAGGAACTCGATCTTTCTCGCAACAAGTTATCCGGGGAGATTCCGCGATATCTGGAGAATTTCACTTCCCTAATTCAGCTCGATTTGTCTTATAATGACTTGGAGGGTTCGGTTCCAATGGTTGGTGTCTTTGTCAATGCTACTGCATTATCACTTTGCGGAGGAGTTTTTGAACTCAAGTTGCCGCCATGCTGGAATCACAAGAAGGTAGGAAAGTCACAAATTCGCAAAGTGGTTATGCTTGTAATTGTTGTAAGCATCTGCTTGGTTGTACTATTGTGCTTATTTTTCGTGTGCTACCGAAGAAGAGTATCGATAGCAAAGCCTACTTCGGAGTCGTTATTCATTAAACAATTCACAAGGATTACTTATGCGGAGCTTCTCGAGGCAACTAACATATTTTCAGTTGACAATTTAATTGGTATTGGAAGCTTTGGCTCAGTGTATAAAGCAATTCTTTCCCAAGTTGACACAGTGGTTGCGGTAAAGGTAATAAATCTTCAACAGCGTGGAGCTTTTAAGAGCTTCTTGTCTGAATGCAACGCCTTGAAAAATCTCCGGCACCGAAATCTCCTCAAAATCATCACAGCTTGTTCAGGGGTCGATTTTCAAGGGAATGATTTCAAAGCATTGGTTTTTGAATTCATGCCCAATGGAAGTTTAGAAGAGTGGTTGCATCCTAAAAGAAGTCAACAACATGTTTTGAAGCTAAACTTCTTGCAAAGGCTAAACATAGCTATTGACGTTGCTTCTGCACTCGATTATCTTCACAACCATTGCCAAAAGGCAATTGTCCATTGTGATCTAAAGCCGAGTAATATTCTCCTTGATGATGATATGACGGCTCATGTGGCTGATTTTGGTTTAGCAAAGATTTTCTCCAGCAATAGTTACAAATCTTCACAAAGCCAAGGTAGTTCTATTGCAATAAAGGGATCAATTGGTTATGTTGCTCCAGGTAAATTCTTCTACAACTTTTCATGTTTTGGTATTTTTAGTTTTGGTCTAAGCATGTTGTGACGCAAACAAAAAAACTGGGATTTAATATTTTTCTTTTAAAACAATTTTGCATTTCATTATTGACTTCCCACTTGGGTTTTGATAAACTTGTACTTTACGTAACTATAATGCCTAACAAATTTTACATTTTGTAACAAAATCTTTTTTCCATGCGGGATTACTTGACAAAAAGTTGTTAATCAACATATATAACGTCATTATATGTTTACAAGAAGTATTCTAGTCAAACTTCTATTCCAATTCTTAGCACCTAACACGCATTTATTATAAGTTCACCAAAGTAAGGTTTATAATTTGCAGAATATGGAGTAGGAGGTGAAGTGTCCATGCACGGAGATGTTTATAGTTATGGAATAGTATTACTTGAGATGTTTATCGGGAAGAAACCAACAGATGACATGTTTCAGAATGGACAAAATCTTCACCGTTTTGCTAAAATGACTTTGCCTGAACAAGTTATGAACATTGTGGATGTAGATATGCTTTTAGAAAGCACTAATGAAGCTATCAACATTGCCAACCAGAGTAATCAAGGGAACCGAGCACACAAATGTTTGGTGTCATTGATAAGACTGGGAGTCACATGTTCTGCTGAATCCCCTGTTGAACGGAAGAACATTGCAGAAGTTGTCACTGAATTGCATCATATAAAAGACTATTATGAGGGTGTTCGCCCGTGATGTTTATGCGAGTTGAGTTTGTATTCCTAAACTAGCATTTTCCTCCTTGTCATGTTCTTATCGTGTGTGAAATAAATCAGATCTGTATTTTGTGTTTGCAGATGTTAATTTACTTCATTTGATATGATTTAGCACTACCATTAGATTGATTTATTTGCCAAATTAATCCAGTAAAATGTGTTTTGGTTTATTAAGTTCTAAACATTGTCTTTGGTAGCATTTCTTTGATTCTTGATTGCGTAGTTTTCGTTATAGAATTATTTGGTTCGCATTCTTGATTCTTCTTTGCTGCAATGCATTGTTGCATGTGACTGTTCAGATATCAAGATCGTTGCTATCAATCAAATGTAAATGCAGCGACCGAACAATGGTTTCTTTAACAGCTGAGCTTAAAAGACTTCTGATGAGAGGTTAGAATTTTTATTAAGGCCAAAATAGACTCCTCGTAAATTTTGATTATTCGTGATTCATTTAACACACCTGATGATCTCCAAGTGTTGTGATTTTTTATTTTATTTTCTTAACTTGGTAGATAAGGTTAAGGATTGCAACTTTGGAACAATGCTCGTGTGCATAATGAATGACTCGGACTCTTATATACACACTGAATTCAGTTTAGATAATTAGGTTAAGGATTGCTTCGATGATCGACGATACCAATTTGCTTCGATGAGCAACCGCAAGAATCGTGAGGGAAGTCCTAATCAAGAGGGAGCACCAGCCGTTGCTTCAATGAACAGTGAGTGAGAAAGAGAGACGGAGAGATTCCAAAGAGAGGGTTTATGTCGTGATCGTTAGATCTGATGATGAATTGCTTCAAATAGATCATCCACCATTGGTAACACAATTTAAGAGCATGACTTAAAATTAAAATTTTAGGTGATTTGGCTAAAAATTTAAGTTGGCTAATAAATTTGTTTCCTCCCATAAATTTCTACTCCACAACGTATTTGTTACTGCATGTTACATGAAAACAGAGTAAACCAGATGAGTTCGCTAATCATGCAAGAGAAATTCTGCACTTATCTTTAGGGGTGGGTACGGTTCGGGATTGGGCTTGTCTCGGTCCCAGTTCCGAACGGTCCACTATCTTTTGAGCCATGGTCATAACAACTGTCTCTAACTTCGAATCAGAAGGGGGTGAATATATGTATCTCTAACTTCATATATACCGCCCTTACGCCTATCAGACTCCTTTCTCGAATAATCTCATTGCTGAGAATTTTCAAAAAGCGTTTCAAAGAATTCTCATATCTCATTGACACTCATCTTCATTAATGACCCACCACTAGTGGCATCAATCATACAACGATTTTGAGGAGTTAAACCGTCTTGGAAGTATTAAACTAGCCGCCACTTCTCGAATCCATGATGGAGACACCTGACAATGCAGCGGACTAACACTGGCAAGTGAACCCGATGGCCTTCGTACAGTTGGCTGAATGAGAGGCAGGTGTACTAAAAAAAAATTGATTCTTTCTTTTGCAGCTGAGCGTAAAGACTTCTGATGAGAAGTTAGAATTGTTCATGCTCTTGTCTTTGAAGAGAAATTTCCAATTGTTGTTTTAAAACTAGAATCAGATTGATTGAGCATGGAAACACTGTTGACAATATCATATATTCACCAATTATTGCCCCACAAGTCCACCCAGTGATATGATCAACTTAAGGCAATAGTACTGATAAGCAAGTCAGGTTGACACAAAAAATCTGAATAAATCATGGATTGAGAAAGGTACAGAGAGGATTATGTGGAAGAGGCATAGCTGGGTCAGACTTAACAATGACGAGATATACACATTCCCAGATTTCCCAGAATTGACGTTACAGTCGTAATTGATCATCCTAGATGAGTCACAGGCTTGACTATACGATGGGCTTGTCTAATTGGCGAGGAAAGCGCATCTCGAGGGGGATGGAGGGTTCCACCCCTCCCTCGCCCGTTTCCTCGCCAATTAGAATTCCCCCTATACGAAACCTTGTTGTGTCTAGCAAAAGTTCTGTTTTCTCTGATTGAGAGTGAGGACGCAACTTCTAAAAGAAAGAAGAACTGGAGATATTTTCGTCTCAAAAAAAAAACAATAACAATAACAATGAATAGATTGATAAAAAAAATTTAATATATGAATTGTTACAACAAGAGAAGCTGATTACAGCATAACAAACAATCAGATTATAATGTCAGGATATATAACAGAAAAAAATATACACATGCAAGCGGACTGAATGGATCTGATGATATACATGCACAAGAAAGCAAGAAGAAGCGGTTTTCGTATGGAACACCTACTAAATATCAAGGCATCCATGACAACAGGGGCTCTGTTTGAGAGTTTGTTTCAGTGATGCCTTCCTGCTTCATTAACCTCCTGAGGACACTTGGTTGCCTCTCACCTGCCTCTGTATCCTTTAAGCAAGCGTCTTGATCACCAGACTCCAAAACATCATCTTCTGGTCTGTGTAATCTCTGGAAGAAGCTCGGTTTGTTCTCCGGTGTCTTTGGAGTTCCTTTTAAACTTGGCACGTTCTGAAGGCAGACTTGAACAGCATCATGGACCCTCACGAAATACCACTCCTTTCCAATAAGATCGACTACACCAGCATTTGCAAGTGTCAGTAGTACTTCTCGGTTTGGGTTGGCTACCGCCATCTGTTTACAACTGAACGTTACTAATGACAGAATGATTATGTCCACTCGCCAATGCACAGAATAATCAGAATATTTGCAAAATAAATTGGTGCATCAATACGAACAACCACGATCCCGTTGTATGTATATGCCTCTGGATATTGCTGAGTGTTTCTATAAATAGTGGTTCCAGGAAGACGACCTAAGACAGCTGCAAGATAAACCATACCAAAATACAGCATTTGTTAAGTCAGATGTCAATTGATGAGTGCACTGTCACTTAAGCATAGATAATCCACCACATAACGCTCCACAGAATTCGCTCACCAATATGCGGGTTTGCTGATTCATGGATGACAAATGCAAGGGAGAAGCCAACCTGAAACATCAAACTCTCGTAAGATAATTTGATAGGATACTATTTATGGTACAATAAACTTATTAAAATCGTACTTTATCAAAGGATAAATGACTTGGTGAGACACAGAATGCTTCAACTTCTTCCTTAGCAGTCACTGCACTTCCCTGGACAATTTGGAAAAGAACAGAACGGTTGCCTTTTCCTAGAAATCGAGAAATGATTTTCTTATGGTGTTCTCTCAACTGTGACAATGTAACTAGTTTTGAAAATTGAGCAATGAAGTTGGGAGACGGATTCACTCCATGTACCTAAAATGATTTTCTAATAAGATGACGTGTGAATGCAGAAGACCAGAACTGAATGCATCAAAGATATTATATTCTTAAAGAATTCGGTACTAGAAAAAAGACAGTAAGGTAGAAATTCCAAGATGAGGTGTCATTTCGTTCTCTTCTGTCACCAAAAGGCAGCAGCAAGATCACGTCTCTCCAAAAGCAACCATTTACGAAATTCGATAGAAACTAAATGACCAGAGTACAGGTCAGCCCTTTATAACTGCTAAAAATATATTCGCCAAAAGCATTGTATATTATGAACTTGGTCACTCCACTCCTCCATTTTCACTCCAACACCCACATCTTCTCCTAGTCCTACTTCACACTCTGGTTTCTTGCACACCGAAAACATGATAAAATAAAAAAGATACGAGGCAGTCAGACAGGCAGATTGTCACACCCCGACCCGCCATGGAAAACGCAGCGTGCAGATGCGTGAACTACCACGCACACAGGCGGATCGTAACCGGCCACAACATCATAATATAACACATTCTTGATACGATAAACAAACGGAAATAAATCTACGCTAAAGTTTGAACAAAATAGATATATATTTGATTCGCCCCGCCAGAGTCATAGCGACAAAACCAGTATACAAACATTTAGTTTAACAATATAGTACATCTGAAACACAGAGGAAGCAAAACATATACCCGTACAGGGTGGACACAACCCAAAAAGCTCAAAACACGCCTACAACGGAAATCGAGGCCTACGCGCCACGATCAGCAGGAACTCCAACACTGCCTGCACTCCAATAGAAGCACACCCCTTGCGGGGTCAGCAAAGCACAAAGCTAGCTGGTGCGAGCGAACTAAATACAAATAACGGAATAATAAACAAGGAAAATTCATGCCAGACAACAATAAATTAACAACCAGTTCTAAAGTCTAAATCACACCGTGTCTCTAAGGATAATGTTTCTAAGTTCAAGCAACAACACACATATTTCAGATTCAACAATAACTACCAGTTTATGATATATGTCCATCATTACACACGAATCAAAACATGGTAAATATCAAGCAATGGAAATAAAACAATCTCATAATTCTTCCTAGCCTCCTAGGTATAGCAATCAAGTTGAAATCAAAAATCCTGTAAAATCCTGTATAAGTGTCTCATATCGTAGGTATCCGCATACCCTACGAATGTGTCTCACCCAGACACATCCCACAACGTGCACCAGTACCACTTCGGGCTTGTTTGTATCCTAATGGGGTGCCATCTGCCAGGATACAAACTCAAACATCCCGAACGACTGGCCTAACACGGCCAACCTAACATAATCCAAATCAAGCGCGCTGGGAGGGAAAGCGAGTAATCTCCAAAGCACGTCCTCCGGGACCCATCCTACTGCACTCTATAGTGGCAAGTGCGTGCGGGAGCTCACCGCACCTCAGCAAGCTTGCCACATGCAGTAGCGTCCACAATGTCAGGTGTGAGTCATCTCAAACACCATCCAACTCTCGATGCGAGCAAGCTCCTAAGCATCGGCACAACAGGCATTATAGCGGGGTAAAGACACTTATACTACTATCCACATGCACAAATGACGAGTCTGTGCATAACCAAATGTACAAACGTGCAATCATAAACAATTCGGCAATTTTATAAAACCACGACTATGCCAGGGTCCCAACATGACCCAAATCACCACAATAAATTTATTCGAGTCGCTTATCATACATACTCAAGACTCGAAAATCCACGGTAAAACATGATAGGCTATGCAACCTCAAAAACAAAGCATACAAGTCTCATATCATTACACCAAAGCCTAATCACGCCAAAATTACTATTCGATTTCATTCAAGTATCATGCTTTTCTGAGAATCCAATGCATAATTCATTCACACATAACTAACACAATCCTCGAAATATCTGAAAACTCCGAATTTCAGATTTGGATTCAATTCCACACAATTGACGGTATAATATAAAAAATCATTTCAGGATTTCAAGTAATTATTTTATCAAAATAATATTATAGTTCCACTCACCTGGCGGAATGGATTTTCAGAACCCAATTCCTACCGGTCGAAGCTCCAAACACGCAAAATCACGAATGCAAGGCCACGAAAATTCTAAAACTGCAAGGCGGGTTCGAAAATGAGCAAACTAGCCGAAAACTGAAATAAATAAATAAATAAATACAAGCGACGCGTGACTGAAAGGAATACTTACAACCAAAAGGAAATCGACAACCACCTCGCCGAAACCCAAGGTTTGGCGAAAACGCGCCGAAATCCTCCCTACACCGGTCTGATCGCTACCAAACTGCACAACAATCCACAAAAGAGTCTAAGGACACTCAGAGTCACGA
This sequence comes from Berberis thunbergii, assembly GCA_003290165.1. Lineage (NCBI taxonomy): Eukaryota > Viridiplantae > Streptophyta > Magnoliopsida > Ranunculales > Berberidaceae > Berberis > Berberis thunbergii. The sequence continues at coordinate 61,338 of QNQO01002227.1, read as the reverse complement.
AAATGAGGCTCACCCACGCACCCAAAGCCCGGTTTCACGCCGAGGAACCCTCCAAACAAACATGCACCCTGATTTTTTTGAAAAAAAAAATTTGGCCAACCCCAAAACAGTCTTGCATGTCGGTTCTAAGGGCTCCCAAGGACGCCACCAAGGCCCTAACACGGCTGATCGGAGCTAAGGAAACCGATCAAACCCCAAACCAAAAGAAAACTGATTTTTTTTTTTTTTTTTTTTTTAAACACGCAGACCTCACATCATACACACCTTAAAAGAGATCTCATCCTCGAGATCGGACAAAAGCCACGACAAGAAAACCTAGGCAAAAAGCTCGGGGTATTTCTGTCTCATCTGATCCTCCAGCTCCCAAGTCACGTCACCTGCTCGGTGGCTCCACTGAACCTTCACTAACTTCACTATCCTCCGACGAAGTTGTTTCACATCATCATCAACAATGGCTACTGGCCTCACTGGATACGTCAACTCATCCGCAATCTCTACTTCAGCAGGCTCTATAATCTGTGACGGGTCTGCCAAACACTTCCGCAACATGGATACGTGAAACACATCGTGGATTCCGGACATACTCTGCGGCAAAGCCAATCTGTAGGCCACTGGTCCAATCCTCTCAGTAATCTCATATGGCCCTACATACCTCGGTGCAAGTTTCCCACGACTTCGAAACCTAACAACTCCGCGCATCGGGGAAACTTTCAGAAAAACCCTGTCACCAACATCAAACTCCAACTCCTTACGCCTCCTATCAGCGTAACTCTTCTGTCTACTCTGGGCCGTCAACAACCGCGCTCTAATCAGCTCAATCTTCTTAGTAGTTTCTCTGATCACATCCGGCCCCATCACAACTGACTCTCCAATCTCTGCCCAACAAACAGGGGACCTACACGGTCGTCCATAGAGTGCCTCAAACGGTGCCATGCCAATACTTACGTGGTAGCTGTTGTTGTACGCAAACTCGCATAACGGTAGGTGATCTTCCCAACTGCCCCCAAAGTCTAAAATGCATGCTCTAAGCATGTCTTCCACTACCTGATTCACTCGCTCAGATTGGCCATCTGTCTGTGGATGATAAGCTGTACTCATGTCCAATCTAGTACCCATAGCTTGCTGAAAGCTCTGCCAGAAGTGGGCTGTGAAAAGCGGATCTCTGTCGGATACAATCGAAACAGGCGACCCATGAAGGCGAACTATCTCTCGAATGAACAACACTGCTAGATTGTCTGCCGTCCGATTCATACTAACAGGAATGAAATGTGCACACTTCGTCAACCGATCAACAATGACCCATATCGACTCATTACCTTTCCTCGACCGTGGAAGTCCATCGATGAAATCCATAGTGATATACTCCCACTTCCACGTCGGGATATCCAATGGATGCAATAACCCAGACGGTCTCTGATGCTCGGCTTTCACCTGCTGACAAGTCGCACACCGTGCCACAAACTCTCCAATGTCTTTCTTCATGCCATGCCACCAGAAAGAACGTCTCAAATCTTGATACATCTTCGTTCCACCGGGATGAATGGTGAAACGAGATCTATGAGCTTCCTGTAAGATATCTCTTCGCAACTCCTCATCAGACGGAACACAAAGCCGCCCACGAAATCGCAACCCTCCATCTGAACCCACTGACCAATCGGTAGGGCACTCATCCAATGTGTCCACTACCAAATCTGCTATCTGCCTCGTAATCACTGGGTCAGAGGTCTGTCTCTCCACCACTCTACTGATCAACGACGGATAAACTGCTAAACCCGCTATCATGCTGCCCTCTGTACTGAAAGTAGGCTGAACTGCAAATGAAGCTAATGTCTCCAGTGTTCGGTACTCCTGAATCATCATGGTTGCCATCACTACATGTCGCCTACTCAAGGCATCTGCAACCACATTGGCCCTACCAGGCTGATACTGTATCTCGAAGTCATAGCTGCTAAGGAAATCAACCCATCGTTGTTGCCTCATATTCAACTCCCTCTTAGTGAATAAGTATTTCAAACTCTTGTGATCTGTGAACAACTCAAACCTCTCATCATACAGATAATGTCTCCAGATTTTTAAAGCAAAGACTACGGCTGCCAACTCTAAATCATGTGTCGGATATTTTCGCTCGTGTGGTTTCAACTGTCGAGACGCATAGGCTACGACCTTCTTCCCTTGCATCAACACTCCACCCAATCCTGAACCGCAAGCATCAGTAAATACCACCAGTCGGCTACCAGGTGTCGGAATAGTCAACACTGGTGCGGAAGTCAACCGAAGCTTCAAAGTTTCAAAAGCTTCTTCACACTTTTCTGACCATACAAAAGGAACATTCTTTCTAGTTAACTGAGTGAGTGGTGCCGCAATCAAAGAAAATTTCTCGATAAACCGTCGGTAATAACCGGCCAAACCCAGAAAACTACGAATCTCTGTCACACTACTAGGTCGTCTCCAAGACTTCACTGCCTCGACTTTCTCAGGGTCCACTGCAATACCTCCACTAGAAATAACATGCCCAAGAAATCGAACTTCAGGCTCCCAAAAGTGACACTTACTGAACTTCGCATACAACTGATTTTCTCTAAGTATCTGCAAAACAATGCGAAGGTGTTCTCTGTGCTCCTCTAAACTCCTCGAGTACACTAAGATATCATCAATGAAGATTACCACAAACTTGTCCAGGTACGGACTGAACAATCTATTCATCAAATCCATGAAGAAAGCTGGTGCATTTGTCAATCCAAATGGCATGACTGGAAACTCATACAAGCCATAACGAGTCCGAAAAGCGGTAATTGGAACGGAATGTTCCTCAACTCTCATCTGATGGTACCCAGACTGCAAATCTAACTGTGAAAACACTACGACTCCCCTCAACTGATCCAATAGATCATCAATCCGAGGCAATGGATACTTATTCTTGATGGTCACTTTATTCAAATCTCGATAATCTATGCACATCCTCAATGATCCATCCTTCTTGGATACAAATATTGCTGGAGCTCCCCAAGGTGAATTGCTCGGACGAATAAATCCCTTGTGAAGCAACTCATCAAGCTGTACTTTCATCTCTTCCAATTGCTTAGGTGCAAGCCTGTACACTGATTTAGATATAGGTGCAGTACCAGAAACCAGGTCAATCCGAAACTCTACCTCACGACGTGGAGGGATACCAGGAATCTCCTGAAAGACATCAGGGAACTCACACACAACCTCTACAGAACCGGTGTCCGGACAAGAAATCTCAAGAGAGCTAAGAAAACTCGACATCAACGAAACCGAATCGGGCTCACAAGCCAACACACGAGGCGAAGCATCAGGTGGCGCTAACATCACCGACCTATGCAAGCAATCAATGATCACCGGATGACTGGACAACCAATCCATCCCTAGAATCAATTGATAGCCCTCGAAACCCAAGACAATAAAGTCAAACACAAAGTTGTACCCCAACAAGAAAAACTCGAAACAGGGGCAAAACTCCCACAACCAAACCGAACTGCCCAAGGGAGACACAACGCACAAGGGCTCCGGCAAAGGCACCACCTCAAGGTTGTCTCTAACAACCAACTGTCTAGAAATAAAGGACCTAGATGCTCCTGTATCGAAAAGAGCCCTCAACAGGGAAGACGACGAATGCACAAAACCTGGCACACAACACAAGTATCCTGAATCACATAACAACACACTAACATGCAATTTTTCCTATGCATAATGCACATAACACAATCTTACTACAACTGGCACACACAAAACGACAATAAAAATAAATAAAATAACATACCCTCAACATTTCCCTGACCGGGAATAGCTGCTAGGCGAACAGGTGGTGCTGGGAGAGGGACTCTCTGACCACTACCAGACGCGGGCGCTAACTGTCCCTGAGGCGCCCTCTGCTGTACTGGTCCAGCCCTATTCTGAGGACAAAGCCTGGAAAAGTGCCCCAATTGTCCACAAGTATAACAAACTACATGTTCCCATCGATTTGTCTGACCTCTTGGACAATCACGGGCTATATGTCCCTCCTGACCACAAGTGAAACAACCGCTCCTACTTCCTGTCTGACCACCCCACCTAGGCTGTCTTTGTTGTTGCTGCTGCTGTCGATGATCTCTTCGAGAACGTTTGTCACCTCTGCGGTCTCTGCCAGTCCTAACTAGTCCACCTCTACCAGGGTCTCTCTGCTGGATAGCGGCACGCTCTGGCTGTTGTGCCTGCTCAATTATCTGACTTTTTCGGCCAAACCTCTGACTACGTTCTGAACCTCTAGTTCGCCGAACCAAAGTCTCTTGTCTACACTCGGCGTCCACCCGCTCCTGACTCAAAGTGATATCCACTAATCTATCAAAAAGACGATCAATCATCACCATCAACTGTTTCCTTAAAAACGGGTTCAGACCACTCAAAAATTTTTTGTTCTTCTTCTCTGGTGTGTCTATAAAATAAGTGGCATAGCGGCTCAACTGTGTAAACTCTGACAAGTATTCAGAAACTGATCTAGAACCCTGCTGTAAATGTATAAACCTGTCCACTATCTCAGCTCTTGCAGAATCAGGAACAAAATTTTGTTCAAACACCTGGCAAAATGTATCCCACTGCATCTCTGACACATCACGGCTCTGCCTCACTGTATCCCACCAGTACATAGCCTCTCCGTCAAACTGGTGTGCTGCTAACTCAGTACGCTGTATAGGTGTCAGCACCATCCTCTCAAATATGAGCTCTACCTTACGAATCCACCGATCCGCAGCTAGAGAATCTCCAGTACCATCAAACCTTTCACCACCCAAGCTGACGAAATCCCTGTTGCGCCGAGTAAACGGATCCTCTGACTGACTGCCTTGCCTCACACTCTGTGCCAACTGGGTCATAATTTCCATAAAAGCCTGAGAGATATCCTCCCTTGCAGCGCCTGATCCCTCACCCTGAGATCTCTGCCCACGCGCCATCACCAAACAACCTCTACGAAAAAAAAAAAAAAAACACACATACCATACATCAAACAACACAACAAAAGTCCTAACTCCTCTACCCAATCCACTCAAGAAAGTGGTATATGATGACGTTCTATGTGAACCGGTAACAATGGCTCTGATACCAAGCTCTGTCACGCCCCGACCCGCCACGGAAAACGCAGTGTGCAAATGCGTGAACTACCACGCACACAGGCGGATCGTAACCGGCCACAACATCATAATATAACACATTCTTGATACGATAAACAAACGGAAATAAATCTACGCTAAAGTTTGAACAAAATAGATATATATTTGATTCGCCCCGCCAGAGTCATAGCGACAAAACCAGTATACAAACATTTAGTTTAACAATATAGTACATCTGAAACACAGAGGAAGCAAAACATATACCCGTACAGGGTGGACACAACCCAAAAAGCTCAAAACACGCCTACAACGGAAATCGAGGCCTACGCGCCACGATCAGCAGGAACTCCAACACTGCCTGCACTCCAATAGAAGCACACCCCTTGCGGGGTCAGCAAAGCACAAAGCTAGCTGGTGCGAGCGAACTAAATACAAATAACGGAATAATAAACAAGGAAAATTCATGCCAGACAACAATAAATTAACAACCAGTTCTAAAGTCTAAATCACACCGTGTCTCTAAGGATAATGTTTCTAAGTTCAAGCAACAACACACATATTTCAGATTCAACAATAACTACCAGTTTATGATATATGTCCATCATTACACACGATTCAAAACATGGTAAATATCAAGCAATGGAAATAAAACAATCTCATAATTCTTCCTAGCCTCCTAGGTATAGCAATCAAGTTGAAATCAAAAATCCTGTAAAATCCTGTATAAGTGTCTCATATCGTAGGTATCCGCATACCCTACGAATGTGTCTCACCCAGACACATCCCACAACGTGCACCAGTACCACTTCGGGCTTGTTTGTATCCTAATGGGGTGCCATCTGCCAGGATACAAACTCAAACATCCCGAACGACTGGCCTAACACGGCCAACCTAACATAATCCAAATCAAGCGCGCTGGGAGGGAAAGCGAGTAATCTCCAAAGCACGTCCTCCGGGACCCATCCTACTGCACTCTATAGTGGCAAGTGCGTGCGGGAGCTCACCGCACCTCAGCAAGCTTGCCACATGCAGTAGCGTCCACAATGTCAGGTGTGAGTCATCTCAAACACCATCCAACTCTCGATGCGAGCAAGCTCCTAAGCATCGGCACAACAGGCATTATAGCGGGGTAAAGACACTTATACTACTATCCACATGCACAAATGACGAGTTTGTGCATAACCAAATGTACAAACGTGCAATCATAAACAATTCGGCAATTTTATAAAACCACGACTATGCCAGGGTCCCAACATGACCCAAATCACCACAATAAATTTATTCGAGTCGCTTATCATACATACTCAAGACTCGAAAATCCACGGTAAAACATGATAGGCTATGCAACCTCAAAAACAAAGCATACAAGTCTCATATCATTACACCAAAGCCTAATCACGCCAAAATTACTATTCGATTTCATTCAAGTATCATGCTTTTCTGAGAATCCAATGCATAATTCATTCACACATAACTAACACAATCCTCGAAATATCTGAAAACTCCGAATTTCAGATTTGGATTCAATTCCACACAATTGACGGTATAATATAAAAAATCATTTCAGGATTTCAAGTAATTATTTTATCAAAATAATATTATAGTTCCACTCACCTGGCGGAATGGATTTTCAGAACCCAATTCCTACCGGTCGAAGCTCCAAACACGCAAAATCACGAATGCAAGGCCACGAAAATTCTAAAACTGCAAGGCGGGCTCGAAAATGAGCAAACTAGCCGAAAACTGAAATAAATAAATAAATACAAGCGACGCGTGATTGAAAGGAATACTTACAGGCAAAAGGAAATCGGCAACCACCCCGCCGAAACCCAAGGTTTGGCGAAAACGCGCCGAAACCCTCCCTACACCGGTCTGATCGCTACCAAACTGCACAACAATCCACAAAAGAGTCTAAGGACACTCAGAGTCACGAAAATGAGGCTCACCCACGCACCCAAAGCCCGGTTTCACGCCGAGGAACCCTCCAAACAAACTTGCACCCTGATTTTTTTGAAAAAAAAAATTTGGCCAACCCCAAAACAGTCTTGCATGTCGGTTCTAAGGGCTCCCAAGGACGCCACCAAGGCCCTAACACGGCTGATCGGAGCTAAGGAAACCGATCAAACCCCAAACCAAAAGAAAACTGATTTTTTTTTTTTTTAAATACGCAGACCTCACACAGATGACTTCAAGCTCTGCAGCAAGGATTTAAAGTACGTACAACATAAAGAGTTCAAACAGATAAAATCTGCCTAAGACAAGGCAGTAAGATAATATTAATTAAGATAACATTCAAATACACGCAAAAATCTGCAGGCAGGATTCATTACCCCAACAAGAACACCGATTTCTATACCAAGGAACAATGTTGTAACGCTCGTGATAGTCCAAAGCAAGAAATCTTTCTTGTTTACTCGCCACAAGAAGATAGCCTCATCATAATCAACCTGGATATAAAAGTGACAATACGAAAGTGTGACATCGTACCAATTATAGGTCTAAAGTTACATTTGATATGAACCTTCAGAACTTCATCATGCTCACCAAACCCAGTACAGCAGAAATCACGATGGCAGCCAACGCACACTGAAAAATACACAATATAACACTTAAATAAATAAATAACAATCAATTTAAACATCTATACTCTTGTGTTTTACAAAAGAAAGCATCCAATTGTCTCAGAGCCATATCAATGATCTTGATAGGCTGACACCATGACAAACCAAGGATTTTACAATCTAAAGTTCATACAGGTATAGGACTTTCATCAGTTCCTTCACATAAGAGGTGGCCAGGTGGGTCATAGATGAACCAGATTGCAACTAAGGATATGCCAGCTAGATGAGAGATACATGAGCATGAGACTTGCATGGGTTGTGGCCTTGTGGTTGGATCAAGAGGCATCTCCTTGTGTGGTCACCTTGCCCTCAAAGTTTCAAATTACTTCCCATGGTTTCAGTAAGTGTCGATGACGTCAGTGAGGGATGTTCTGATATCTTGGAAACCCAAGGCTTGGGAAAGGAAATAAGAAAGCTCTTATAGTCCCGCACTCACTATTCCATTCATGGACCTTATGGATTTTTTAGGATCAATAGAAATTTGAAGAGTGGGGCTACAAAGGAAGCCTGAGTTTTGATATGTTCTATTTTCAGTGACAATTGAACAATCTTTTTTGTTGGCTTTAATATAAGAGACATGATTCTTTGGGACAGCCAAAGCAGGATTCAATTGCAGTAAATTGCTGGTTCCAATCCTATATACTAGTAGAGTCATTTTATTCATAATAAAATGTTGATTGTGAGATTATACCTGAGGTATTTCTCTAAATAATGGTGTCATGAACAAAAGAGCACATCCCATTATGATTCCCATAGTAAGTCCAGATAAGCCAGTTTTCGCACCACTTTCATGATTTACAGCTGATCTAGAGAAGGAACCTGCGAATGATTAAAAGTATCATCTTTCAGAAGCACACTCTTTAAGTCATTCAAAATGCAAAGTTCCACAAAATAACATTGATGTGAGGACAGAATGTGATGAAGCGCCAACAAGATATGCTTGCAATAAAAGATCCAATGAAAATTGCACCTGTTGTAGGGTAAGCAGAGAAGAATGAACCACATATATTTGCAACGCCAAGACCAAATAACTGAAGCAAAAAATAAGCATCAGAATCTTCTCGTAGCGGCATGGAATCGTTTGTTGAGCCCATAGCTCAAGTGATTGACGTGTTGCATCATATCATACCAGTATCGGTCCTAGTGCTGCTCACTCGTGCAAAACGAAAAATAAAAGTTGACTTATTGCATATTCACTTTTCAGTCCATACCTCTTGATTGGAGTCCAAATCATATCCATTCTTTGCAGCCAATGCTTTAGCAATCCCCACTGATTCCTGGCACACATAAAATAGCAGGATAAATTCATGAAGCTTCAAAAAGATTAATAAAAATGTCACAAGTGTCGTGAAGTCAATAGATAGCCTCTTACCAATATAGCCACACCCGTGATGAGAAGTGCAGTTGGAATCAAGGACTTTACATGCTCAAATTTTTTGGGAATGGAAAATTTGGGAAGACCTTGAGGAATATCCCCAACCTAAAACCAGAGTCAGAAATTCTATATAAGTTCGCAACACGTAATTTCTATATCCAATACAGTAATATAGTACAGAGCATACTCACCACAGAAATGATGGATGGATGAAATATTTTTACAAAAGCAGTACCCAAAACGACTGCTGTTAGTGGACCAGCTGCTCGCAAAAACCGCAAAGACTTCTTTGTTTTTTCCCTATAAAATTAAGAAAAACAACAAGATCACTTTCTTTGTGAATATAGCGCATACATAAGAGTTGGGTTTGTCCCTCCAGGGACAGTTACAATGTGATGCCTACCAAATGCTTCATTAGTAGAAGAATCATCAGAAAAATGAATCCCGTGACAAAGGGGGGCCAAGAAAACTACAAAACAAAATCACAATACAATAGTTAGAGAGAGCCAATGTGTTCCTTAAATGATTTGAAAGCAAGACATAGGTTGCTGTTATCAAAAGAAATAATATGGGCAACACACACCAACATTTTTGTTTATGGGATTGAGCCATTTACAGTAAGCTGTAAGCCTTTAAATTTCATGTTATCAAGTGATTGGTGTGTATAGTGTTGGATGAGTATGCATCATATTATAACAAAATGATCACAGGATGCATCGTATTATAACAAAATGCTCATATAATAAATTCAACAAAGCCCACCATGGAGATCATCCTACATCAAACCAGCTTTTTCTAAAACCATCCTGCATGGACGTTATAGACTCTTTTCGCAGATCACATTCTAAAAATTTAGAATTGGAAAATTGTTACAAGTTGAAATTGTAATAGTTATTGAGAATTCTTCGTGTTAGAAGACAATCTTCTGTCACAATGCCAAAATTGTCTCCATCGAATCATCAATTCCAAGGGAGATCAGCCCAGCTCATTTTCTTCAATATGCCTCTCACTCTCTTCTGTTGATCCTAATCCAAACTAAATATGATAAACACAGTTTATAAATTGGGTTTTTTATGTATGTGCCAGATAAAGAGCACAGATGCTCTTCATTGTAAACAATTGAGGTGTATTTGTGGGTGCCTGTAAATAAGACTAGGAGTCTCATTAGAATGGTAACTTTTCTACAACTCTCCTTGATATGCTCTCAGTTCATAAACTTCAAGGCCATCGTTAGTTGATTCAATACAATACATTTTACAAAAGCAAGTTCATAAATTAGTTAAATAATAATAACTATGATGTATCGCAAGCTCTACTAAATACTTTCTCAGTTAAATAATAACACTCATTCACAGTTTTAGCCCCATTGATGGATTATTTCTCATTCAAGACTTATTATTTCAGTCAGTATTTATTATTAGTTTACCAGACAAACAAATTCAATAGCAACCGAAACTACTCCACCAACAATGCACTTGATGACAACAAAATATGAGCCATTCAATGAACACAGTTCAGGTGTTCATGTCCCTTGTTATGATCTGCATCGACACTAATTCGAAGAAAATCTCCATGCACATGCAGTGGGAATTTTGAGAGATAATTTGTGTTCATCACTCTTAGTGTAACAAAAAGCATTCTTTAGCCCCATGAAATACGCAATCAATCAAAACTTGTTTTTTAAGTCAATATTAATTTAGCGTAAGACTTATTTTAGCTGCTATTGATTGCTGTAATTTACAAGGTTTTCGTGGAAACAACTCAAAAAGGAAAAGTGTTTGTCTTTGGTAGCATTTCTTTGATTCTTGATTGCGTAGTTTTCGTTATAGAATTATTTGGTTCGCATTCTTGATTCTACTTTGCTGCAACTGTTCGGATATCAAGATCGTTGCTATCGATCAAATGTAAATGCAGCGGACGAACAATGGCAAGTGGAATCCGATGGCCTTTATACTGTTGGCTGAACGAGAGATTTGTGTACTAAAAAATGGTTTCTTTAACAGCTGAGCTTAAAGACTTCTGATGAGAGGTTAGAATTGTTCATGTTCTTGTCTTTGAAGAGAATTTTTCAATTGTTGTGTCAGAATTACCAAAACTAGAATCAGATCCATCGAACAAGGAATCACTGTTGATAATATTCCTATTTTTTTCAAGGATTGTGATTTCATTTTTCGAGTTAATTCCAATCTCCTGATTTTAAGAAATATTTTAATGTGTAAAGAAAATACATAAAAATGTCGAGGATACAAAAAATATATATAGTGAATTTCGAGGGTATATGAAATATGTGAAAAAAATATGCAAGTAAATAAAATTATTAACACATTAAATAAAACTTAAATACCAATACATAAAACAAACATGAAATTAATATATAATTAAAAAATTGGGTAAATTCTTCTAAAACTTTTCATGTTTTGGTATTTTTACTTTTGGTCTAAGCTTATTGTGACGCAAACAAAAAAACCAGGAGATGATGTTATTCTATTAAAACAATCTTGCACTTCATTATCGAATTCCCGCTTGGGCTCTAATGAACTTGTACTTTAGCCTAACTATCATGCCTAACAAATTTTACATGTTGTAACAAAGTCATTTTTTCCATTGGGGATTACTTGACTAGAAGTTATTAATCAACATATATAACGTCATTATATGTTTACAAGAAGTATTCTATTCAAATTCTAATCTATAGCACCTGACAAGCATTTATTATAAGTTCACCAAAGTAAGGTTTATAATTTGTAGAATACAAAGTGAGCAGTGAGGTGTCCTTCCAGGGAGATGTTTACAGTTATGGAATAGTGCTACTCGAGATGTTTATAGGAAAGAAACAATAGATGATATGTTTCTGAATGGACAAAATCTTCACCATTTTGCTAAAATGGTGTTGGTTGAACAAGTTATGGACATTGTGGATGCAGAGATGTTTTTAGAAAGCAATAATGAAGCTATCAACATTGCCAACTAGAGTAATCAAGGGACCCGAGTACACAAATGCTTGGTGTCAGTGATAAGACTAGGAGTCGCACATTCTGCTGGATCCCCTGTTGAAAGGATGACTTTACAGAAGTCATCATTGAATTGCATCATATATTATCTCTACAAAAAATCATCTAATTTGAGGCCTACAGCTTAAGACAAGTCAAATAGAAGCATATGAGTAGGTTGGTAATGAACAGGATTTGGGTTGGTCTCTTAGAGACTGACAAGGCAATTTGACTTGGTGTACCAGGAACCGTTGTGATTCCTCCTTCGCCACCCACCCTTGTCATTGTCTTCATATTTTTCTTCGATTTAGTTGGATTTCTCCCTTTTATCTAAGATTTGGGGAGACTTTTATTTTTGTACGTTGAAAAATGTTGTCTTCTAAATCAAACTTTGATCGAAAGGATAGTGTAAGCTAAAGTTAGAAAATAAAGAGTGATAGTGGTTAAACATTATAATCAAAAAATTATTGTTTGGTCTGAAATGAATGAGCTTCAATAATAGATCACCAAATTTCGTTGCTTACCATGACCTGAAGTCTACCAAGTCAAGTCGTTCCTACACTACTTGTCATTGCTGATTGATTGCGCTTTTGCATTCAGTTTCTACTTGTCAATACAAAAAACGTATCTTTATAATGGACGTAGTAGAATACATCCACGCTTCTTGACTTGGAAGACTGGCAAGTTAGAATCTGGTTCTACTGATGATCAATTGATCATCAAATATTGTCCCAACGTCTACCAAGTCAAAACGTTCCTACACCAGTCGTGGTCCTATGTGCAGAAGTTTATAGTATATATATCAACTGATTTATGTCTTTCTTCAAGTCACTCCTTGGTTGTAAATTACTTTTCCTGAAGAATAATGATGAGTTGGTCTTGCTTTCCAATCTTAGTGCTCATAGTGTTGCTATGGAGCAGCATCAGCTCACTCACCACTACTGCCTTCTCCGATCATCTGGCTCTACTCGCCTTCAAAGAAAAGATTAACGATGATCCACTCCAAGCATTGAGTTTCTGGAATGATTCCATCCACTACTGTAACTGGAATGGGATTACATGCAGCCATCGCCATCGTGATAGGGTCACAGTCCTGGACTTGAAATCACGAAAACTTGAAGGTACACTCTCTCCCCACATAGGAAACCTCTCATTTCTTCGAGAAATCAGACTTGGCACAAACTATTTCCATGGTCCAATACCCCAAGAAATAGGTCGATTGTCCCGATTAAAGGTCCTTTCTCTAGAAACAAATTCGTTCAGTGATGAAATTCCTACCAATCTCTCTTACTGTTCCAAACTTCAAGTAGTCAATTTAACACGCAATTCTCTCGTCGGGAGGATTCCAATCCAGCTCACATTTCTATTAGAGCTTAGTTGGTTGGATCTTAGCGATAATCAACTAGAAGGACGCATTCCATCAATGTTAGGAAATCTCACTACTCTTACTCATTTTGATATTAATACCAACAATTTCATTGGAAGCATTCCCGAGTATCTATGCCACATCCAAAGCTTGGAACATTTTTGTGTTGGTTTCAATAAATTGACTGGCACATTTTCTTCGTGTCTTTACAATCTGTCACATATGACATATTTCTCAATAGCTTTTAACCAGCTAGATGGAAGCCTTCCTTCAGATATCGGCCTTACACTTCCTAATCTCAAATATCTTTTAGTGGGAGGCAATAAACTCAAGGGTCTCCTCCCATTATCACTTCCCAATGCTTCAAGACTTGAATGGTTAGGACTTGTTGAAAACCAATTTATAGGACATGTCCCGAGAAACCTAGGAATGCTTCAAGGTCTTCGTAAACTTGTCCTTTTATCAAATCAACTAGTAGATGACTTGGACTTTATCACTTCTTTAACCAATTGCACCAACTTAGAAGTGTTAAATGTTTGTAATAATTATCTGAAAGGTCCAATGCCTAACTCAATAGGAAATTTCTCCACCAAACTTAAAAATCTGAATTTGGGAAGTAATCAAATATATGGAAGCATCCCAGCTTCAATTGGGAACCTTGTAAATTTGCGCATCTTTGATATTTCAAACAACTCTATTACAGGTGAAATCTCCAAACTCATTGGAGTATTTCCTCAAATGGTTAGATTGCAGTTGGGCGACAATGAATTCTCTGGACAGATTCCAGATTCCTTTTATCGTAATTCAACTCAATTACTCTTACTAAACTTGGGAGGAAACAAGCTACACGGAAAAATACCTCCTAGTCTTCCAAGGTGTCAAAGTTTATTAATACTTCTTCTTTCTAATAACAGACTCAAAGGTACCATTCCCAAACAACTTCATCTTCCATCCCTTTTTTGGCTCGACTTATCTTGCAATGCTCTGAGTGGCCCCTTACCATCCAAAGTAGGTAACTTGACCAATCTTGTGATCTTGAAACTCTTTGGTAACAAATTTTCTGGAAGTATACCAACCACGCTTGGCAACTGTTTGACTTTGGAGTACCTTACAATCAGCCAAAACTTACTTACTGGAAGTATTCCTCAGTCACTGAGTGCTTTGAAAGGTATAAAGGAACTCAATCTTTCTCGCAACAAGTTATCAGGTGAGATTCCGCGATATTTGGAGAATTTCACTTCTCTAATTCAGTTGGATTTGTCTTATAATGACTTGGAGGGTTCGGTTCCAAAGGTTGGTGTCTTTGTCAATGCTACTGCATTATCACTTGCGGGAAATAGTAAGCTTTGCGGAGGCGTTGTTGAACTCAAGTTGCCGCCATGCTGGAATCACAAGAAGGTAGGAAAGTCACAAATTCGCAAAGTGGTTATGCTTGTAATTGTTGTAAGCATCTGCTTGGTTGTACTATTGTGCCTATTTTTCGTGTGCTACCGAAGAAGAGTATCGAAAGCAAAGCCTACTTCGGAGTCGTTATTCATTAAACAATTCACAAGGATTACTTATGCAGAGCTTCTCGAGGCAACTAACAGATTTTCAGTTGACAATTTAATTGGTATTGGAAGCTTTGGCTCAGTGTATAAAGCAATTCTTTCCCAAGTTGACACAGTGGTTGCGGTAAAGGTAATAAATCTTCAACAGCATGGAGCTTTTAAGAGCTTCTTGTCTGAATGCAACGCCTTGAAAAATCTCCGGCACCGAAATCTCCTCAAAATCATCACAGCTTGTTCGGGGGTCGATTTTCAAGGGAATGATTTCAAAGCATTGGTTTTTGAATTCATGCCCAATGGAAGTTTAGAAGAGTGGTTGCATCCTGAAAGAAGTCAACAACATGTTTTGAAGCTGAACTTCTTGCAAAGGCTAAACATAGCTATTGACGTTGCTTCTGCACTCGATTATCTTCACAACCACTGCCAAAAGGCAATTGTCCATTGTGATCTAAAGCCGAGTAATATTCTCCTTGATGATGATATGATGGCTCATGTGGCTGATTTTGGTTTAGCAAAGATTTTCTCCACCAATAGTTACAAATCTTCACAAAGCCAAGGTAGTTCTATTGCAATAAAGGGATCAATTGGTTATGTTGCTCCAGGTAAATTCTTCTACAACTTTTCATGTTTTGGTATAAACATCTTGTGATGCAAACAAAAAAACTGGGATTTAATATTATTCCATTAAAACAATCTTGCATTTCATTATTGAATTCCTGCTTGGGCTTTAATAAACTTGTACTTTACCTAACTATCATGCCTAACAAATTTTACATTTTGTAACAAAATAATTTTTTTCCATTCGGGATTACTTGACAAGAAGTTGCTAATCAACATATATAACGTCATTATATGTTTACAAGAAGTATTCTAATCAAATTTCTATTCTAATTCTTAGCACCTTACAAGCATTTATTATAAGTTCACCAAAGTAAGGTTTATAATTTGCAGAATATGGAGTAGGAGGTGAGGTGTCCATGCACGGAGATGTTTACAGTTATGGAATAGTATTACTCGAGATGTTTACCGGAAAGAAACCAACTGATGACAAGTTTCAGAATGGACAAAATCTTCACCGTTTTGCTAAAATGACTTTGCCTGAACAAGTTATGAACATTGTGGATGTAGATATGCTTTTAGAAAGCACTAATGAAGCTGTCAACATTGCTAACCAGAGTAATCAAGGGAACCGTGCACACAAATGTTTGGTGTCAGTGATAAGACTGGGAGTCACATGTTCTGCTGAATCCCCTGTTGAACGGATGAACATTGCAGAAGTCGTCACTGAATTGCATCATATAAAAGACTATTATGAGGGTGTTCGCCGTGATGTTTATGCGAGTTGAGTTTGTATTCCTAAACTAATGTTTATGCGAGTTGAGCTTGTATTCCTAAACTAGCATGCTTCCTCCTTGTCACGTTCTTATTGCATGTGTGTGAAATAAATCAGATCTGTATTCTGTGTTTGTATATGTTAATTTACATCATTTGATATGATTTAGCACTAGTGACGGATAGACGACAATTTTTCATCCATGATGTTTATGCGAGTTGAGTTTGTATTCCTAAACTAGCATGTTTCCTCCTTCTCATGTTCTTATCGCGTGTGAAATAAATCAGATCTGTATTCTGTGTTTGTAGATGTTAATTTACTTCATTTGATATGATTTAGCACTACCATTAGATTGATTTATTTGCAGAATCCGGTAAAATGTGTGGAAATCTCAAACACAGTCAAATGAAATTTTACTCATAGTTCAAACGTAATATTCATCTGAATCGCATGTACATGTCAGGCTCAATGTGAGTTTTGTATTTTAGAACAATAAGAGTTGTTTGTTTGTCATGGACGTAGTCGAGTTTGCCGAACCACTTATTTTCATGTTGCTTTGTGTGTTACAATACTATTAACAGAGGTACAATATACTGTTTACAGTGGACATGTCTAGCTAGAATATGAAACTCATTCAATGCATATGCACGGTTTTACCAATCAATCATAGATCATCAAATGTTGTTGCTTAGCATGACCCGAAGTCTACCAAGTCAAGTCGTTCCGACACTACTTGTTATTGCATTGCTGTTTGATTGTGCTTTTGCATTCAGTTTCTACTCCAATTTCTAGCATGACCCTGAAGTCTACCAAATAAAGTCTTTTGAGTCTTTGGTTGTATGTGCAGTCTTTGGTTGGGTTTTATGGGCTTGTCCAAAACAAAATACTTTACTACTGTGTCCTGCACGTCCAAGGTAAGACACATCGATCACAATATGTAATTTTAACTAAGTTATATGTTGTTCAAATTAAACTTTTTCGGATTTACTGACTTAAGCATCCGAGTGTCTTTGACCACCAAAAAGAAACAATCTCTTTTCTTAGCAAAATCCCTGATAAAAATAATAAGAAATAACCTGTTTTGTGGCTTTTGATGTTTAAGTATAGCAGGGTCTGAATGCAGGGGGAGTCCAAAGAGTTCATGAACGAAATTTGTGTTAGCATAAGCTCATCACATTCTCGGGACTGAAACACTCATTCACAGTTTTAGCCCCATGGATGGATTATTTCTCATTGAAGACTTACTTTTTCAGTTAGTATTTATTATTTGTTTACCAGACAAACAAATTCAATAGCAACCAAAACTTTTTTTTATTTTTTTGGTCAAACACGAAGATGTTTATTAATGAAAGAAAGGGAAACAACAAAGAGAAACATTCCTATATCAAGAAATGCCAATACACTATGAAAGTGTTAAAAAAATTGGGGTAAGATCCACCAAAGTGGAGAGCCTTAACCGTGTGTTGTCACAGGGTAGTCCGAAGAGTGTTCCCATCCCTGTCAGGGGAGATGCCAACCGTCTCTCCTTTCTACGAACTACTCCACCAACAATGCACTTGATGACAACAAAATATGAGCCATTCAAAATGCACTTGAATCAGGTGTTCATTTCCCTTGATGACAACAAAATTTGAGCCATTCAAAATGCAACCAAAACTACTCCACCAACAATGCACTTGATGACAACAAAATATGAGCCATTCAATGAACACAGTTCAGGTGTTCATTTCCCTTATTATGATCTGCATCGACACTAATTCGAAGAAAATCTCCATGCACAGTGGGGATTTTGAGAGATAGTTTGTGTTCATCACTCTTAGTGTAACAAAAAGCATTCTTTAGCCCCATGGAATACGCAATCAATCAAAACTTGTTTCTTCAGTCAATACTAATTTAGCATAAGGCTTATTTTAGCTGCTATTGAATGCTGTAATTTACAAGGTTTTTGTGGAAACAACTCAAAAAGGAAAAGTGTTTGTCCGGTACAATAATCGTCGGGTCCAAAACACAGTCCATGCATGTTACACAAGAATGCATGTGAGCTTATTACGCTGAAACAAATTTCATGTTCATTGCTCATGAAATTTGGCTTCTCTGCATTAACAAGGCAAAAGTTAAAATCAAATTGGATAGTATAGTCTGAATAAGGATAGAGATTATTTCTTGTTTCTTACACTCGTACAATGACCATGTGCAATGCCCACTCCATTGATGGACTTTTTATCTCGGAAGCTAGTTTGGTTCAAAGCTAGTTCGGTCTTTTTTTTTTTGGAAAGCGAGCTAGGTTTTAAGGACCCCAAAACCTTTATACAAATGAACCAAAAGCAAAAACTAAAATAAAAAACAGAAACAAACTCTCAAATGAAAGATGAATTCTAGGCCTATAAAAATCTTCAACTGGCATCGGACAAAGAAAAACCTCTTCAACTAGTTCAATCTCTATACTCTATACATATATCAAATTATGATATCTAGAAAAGTAATGGACAGGTCTCATCACTCAGAAGACTTTAAGTAGCTAGAAGAAAGAAACTCCACACTTATCGTCAAGTCATTCCCACACTATTTTTAGCCATATTTGAATTCTATAGTATATATATCAACTCAAAAGGAAAAGTGTTTGTCCGGGAGAATAATCAATGGGTCCAGCATGTTACACGAGAATGCATGTGAACTGATGCTGACACAAATTTCATGTTCATTGCTCATGAAATATTGCTCATGAAATTGGATAGTATATGTTTCAACTCATTTATGTCTTTCTTCAAGTCTATCCTTGGTTGTAAATTGCTTTTTTTCCCTGAAGAATAATGATGAGTTGGTCTTGCAAAACTGAGTGCGTCGTAGGCTGCCGAGTGATTCTTTTTTACCAAACCCGCACCTTTTTTTTTTTTTTTAAATCTCCGCTATTGAGAGACAACTATGGTATGTCAGACCTTAATTATTTGTCCTAAAACTGGATATAATAACAAATTGGTAAGGAAAAAACAAAAAACAGAAATAGACATATTTATCCTCTAGGCTAACCCAAACCCCTAGATCAAAGCCGATACTTACAGTTGCTTTTCCTCATTCTATCAGATCTTCGAAGACATACCTTGAAGTCGTTGTTTATAATCCTCTTATCGAATCTTTTCGTTAATCGAATCTGGTCTGTCTTGAAACTTGACATTGTGCGCACTCTATCTTTTTCTTCCGAAGTGACTTCATCCGAAATATCGGTATCGTTGTCCAAAGTCAATATTAACCTACCATTATGCAATTCACACCACCAAGCACTTTTAGAAATGAATTGTAATTTTACTCTGGGAGAGCATAGTAGGCCTAGTGACTCTTTCATGTCAAACCGAATTAAAGCTTGTAATCATTAATTAAATTAATCTTTCTCTTATGAAGTTACGAAGAAGATGCCTAATATGCTATTGGATTACTGGATTACAGGAAACACAGATGGGAAAATAAGATGAAAGAAGAAGATGCAAAGGACTGAGTTTGCATGGTAAATCTGCAAAAACCTCTTTTCATTTTCTGCTCAAAACTTCTGCAGTTATACTTTACTTGAGAGTCTGACACGCTCTACATGCTCGTAAATTCAGTATTGATTTTATTTAAAAAATTAGTAAGTACAAATTAAAATTTTAGGTGATTTGATTAAAAATTTAAGTTGGCTAATAAAATATATTGTACTAATATTGGGACATTAGTTAAAGAAAAGAAAATTACACATGGTAGTTTTGCTAGCAAGCATTAATATAATATAAGTTTTCTAAAAATCATTTTTTTTAATTTCAATTTGCTAGTAAATTCATTTTTTTTAATATAAGCATTAATATAATATAAGTTTTCAGATTGAAGAAAGTGCTTGTACATTGGGGATTGCTAAGAATGATTTGTTTTTTCCTCCCATAAATTTCTACTCCACAACGTATTTGTTACTGCATGTTACAAGAAAACAGAGTAAACCAGATGAGTTCGCTAATCATACAAGAGAAATTCTGCACGCACTTATCTTAGTCAAACTTAATTGTCACATGAAATGAATACAGATAAGTTACTTTTATAATGGATAGGTCTCATATATGTGAAATAAATCATATCTGTATTCTGTGTTTGTATATGTTAATTTACATCATTTGATATGATTTAGCACTAGTGACGGATAGATGACAATTGTTCACCCATTATGTTTATGCGAGTTGAGTTTGTATTCCTAAACTAGCATGTTTCCTCCTCATGTTCTCTTTTTTTTTTTTAAACGAGCGGGGTTATTTAGGATCCTTCTCATGTTCTTATCGTGTGTGAAATAAATCAGATCTGTATTCTATGTTTATAGATGTTAATTTACTTCATTTGATATGATTTAGCACTACCATTAGATTGATTTATTTGCCAAATTAATCCAGTAAAATGTGTTTTGGTTTATTAAGTTCTAAACATTGTCTTTGGTAGCATTTCTTTGATTCTTGATTGCGTAGTTTTCGTTATAGATTTATTTGGTTCACATTCTTGATTCTTCTTTGCTGCAATGCATTGCATGTGACTGTTCGGATATCATGATCGTCGCTATCAATCAAATGTAAATGCAGCGCCCCGAACAATGGCAAGTGGAATCCGATGGCCTTCATAGTGTTGGCTGAACGAGAGGTTAAAAGACTTCTGAAGAGAGGTTAGAATTGTTCATGTTCATGTCATTGAAGAGAATTTTTCAATTGTTGTGTCAGAATTACCAAAACTAGAATCAGATCCTTCGAGCAAGGAAACAGTACTGTTGATAATGTTCGTATTTTCTATATGAAAATAATATACATGACTTGTATTTTATTTTTTTTCTCGTAAATCAGTTTTTGATAAAGGGCCAAAATAGACTCCTAAATTTTGATTATTCGTGATCCATTTAACACACTTGATGATCTCCAAGTGTTGTGATTTTTATTTTATTTTCCTAACCTGGTAGATAAAATCAAGGATTGTGATTTTGTTTTTTGAGTTAATTTCGGTTTTCTGATTTTAAAAAATATTTGGAGAAATATTTTGGTGTATAAAAAAAAGACGTAAAAATTTTGAGGTTACATAAAATATATATAATGATTTTTTCAAGGGTATATGAGACCTATGAGTACTCTATCTAAGCATTTGAATGAGTTCAATAGACTTATTGCTAACATATTGAATTTGAAAGAAGATGTTCCAGAAAATTGCATGGTTTTTTGTCTTTTGAATTCCCTTATTGAAGAATATGAGCATCTCGTTACAATTTTGTTAATGAGAAAAAAAGAGTTGAATTTTGATGAAATAACTGCAATATTGTTTAATTATGAATTTAGGATGATAGATCTCAAGGTTCATAAGGATGCAATGTCTAAAGTATTTGCAGCGATGAGAAAATCTGAAAATAAAAATGCTTGTAATAGAGGAAGATCACAATCAAGATAAAATTTTGTGGACAGAAGGTCTTATTTTTAAGGATGAATGTGCCTACTGTCATGAGAAGAACTACTGAAAGATGGAATATTAGCTTAGCTAGTAAATTTGTGACATATTGTACTACAAATCTAGGGTTCAAATCTTGTCAACCACATTTTACTTTCCAAAAAAGAACTACTGAAAGACTGATTATGAGAAATTGAAAGTTGCAATTAGTTAGTGTTGTATATGTTGTAAAAATTCAAATTCAAAGATAGGAACGAATGTACCAATTGTTCTTAGGTTGAGTCGCGGACTAGGTCGCTCTCTTTAAGATGTTTCGCGGCTCTGCCCAAAAGTGTGCAAGCAGCCTAGTAGCCCCGCCGTCCCCAGGATAAAACAGCCCAGAATTTTCTCTGTTTCGTTCAAACAATTGCACTGTTGATGAACGAAATAATATCCACCCTTAATCTCTTATTTGCTCGGAATCACCAATACAATGTGTAAATTTCAAACAGAAGAGAAATCTCTGAAATACGAAGAGAAATAGTTCCTTCTCTGATTGAAATGCTAAGCTAAAAGTGTTTTGCCAAAATGTTTTGCTTTTTCTTGTGATTGTAAACTTTGAATTGTGTTTGTATTTATAGGGAGAAAACACATTCGTTGAAATACGAAATCCCGACTAGATCTATTGACAAAACAAAAAACAGCTAGATGCATTGACAAAACATTTGCATGAAAAACGTGGGTAGAAAATCACGCTACCGTTGGTGCAACGCATGGAGAACGTGGAGGACAGAGTCAGCCAAAATCCCGTCTAGATGCATCTGACTCAGTCTCCCTTATCAGCAATTCAAAATTTATTTCATTTAAATAAATTTTTATCAAAAAGAATGGGTTGCTCTCTAAATGACCCGACGGACGGACGGTGGCGACGGGCATGAAAGTCTATCTCTCCCCTCCTCACAAAAGTGTGGTACCGGTCCAAACCCAAGTCCTAACAATCTCCTTATAAACTGTTCCACAATGAGTTCTATTGAAGATGTGGGACTAAAATTAGAAAGAGATTCAGATATCAAAACCAGGTTCACACTCATTTTATTTTATTTTAAAAAGTCATATTTTCAACAATTCCCCACTTGGATTTTTAAAAACAATTTTCATCGAGCAATCTAAAAAAATATAAGATTGTGCATAAACAAAAGTGTCTTTCGACTTGAAATCTTGCGTAGTGTTCATGCTTTAGATTATACTAGAGTAATTCCTAGTTTTGAACTCTATCTCTAACAGACATTACACGCACAACCTTACCAGGGTGAAGTCTAAAAAGCTCGTGCCTTACGACCATGCACGTATATCCAGTATAGTGAAGGCTCTACGAATTTTGCCCACAAATTTCATAGGAAGCGGCCAAACTTCCATAATCAATTAGGTGAGTCTATCAAGAATACTCCTGTAGCTAGGTACTCCACTCCACATAGAGTATAGATTTCATTAATAGTTTTTAACTCATCCTACTATCGCTTCAGGAATTCATGCTTTAGTCTCATTCCTTTCGAGGTTTTGAAAATCTTCTCTCTAGTTAATCCTTTCGTCAAAGGATCAACCAAATTTGCATCAGTTCGTACATGATCCACTCTCATAGCACCAGTAAATAGAAACTCTATAACTGTACTGTGCTTACAACGTATTTGTCATCTATTGCCATTATAATAATGGTTCTGTATTTTTGCATAGCCGCGGTATTATTGCAATGGATTAAGACAGCTGAAATCGGTCTTTCCCATAAAGGGATCTCTGCTAACAGGTTTCTTAACCAACCTGCTTCTTCACTAGCTATGGCTAGTGCTATCATCTCTGACTCCATCGTGGACTGTGCCAGAATGGTTTGTTTCTTTGATTTCCAATAAACAGCTCCACCAGCTATACTGAAAATATAGCCACTGGTGGCTTTGGAGTCATCTGAGAGGGTGTTCTAATCAACATCGCTATATCCTTCAAGGACAGCGGGAAACTTCTAATAATGCAATCTGAGGTTCTTAGTCCTCTTCAGGTACCTCGTGACCCTTTCACTTGCATGCCAACGCTGTATACTAGGTCTACTAATAAATCTGCATAGTAATCCCACGACATAAGCTATGTCGGGTCTAGTGCAATCGATATCATATCTAAGACTACCAATGATGCTCGCATACTCAGATTGTCTAACATCGTTACCGGTGTTCTTGAACAACTTTACACTAGGATCATAAGGAGTACATACAGGTTTACAGTCAGAGTAATTATATTTATTTAGGATCTTCTCTATATAGTGTGATTGATCCAAAGAAATTTCCTTTTCAGACCAAGGAATCTTGATACCAAGGATTACACTTTATTCTCCAAGGTCTTTCATATCAAAGTTCGCACACAATAAACCTTTCACTTTATTCACGACATGGATATTAGAACCAAAGATAAGCAAGTCATCCACATATAGACATATAATAGTGCAAATACCATTTTCAGCTTTATAGTAAATGCATTTGTCACTTTCGTTCACTTTAAAGTCATGTGCGATAACAAAATTATCACATTTTTCATGCCATTGTTTTAGAGCTTGTTTCAAACCATAAAGTGATTTATCAAGTTTGCAAACTTTATGTTCTTGCCCTGGAATAACAAAACCTTCAGGTTGGTACATGTAAA
Organism: Berberis thunbergii; assembly: GCA_003290165.1. Taxonomy (NCBI): domain Eukaryota; kingdom Viridiplantae; phylum Streptophyta; class Magnoliopsida; order Ranunculales; family Berberidaceae; genus Berberis; species Berberis thunbergii. The sequence continues at coordinate 36,913 of QNQO01002227.1, read as the reverse complement.
TTTTTTCTTCCAAATCGCCATTAAGAAACACAGTCTTAACGTCCATTTGGTGCAATACTAGATTATGTATTGCAGCAAGAGAAATTAACACTCGAATAGATGTAATCCTGGTAACAGGAGAATATATGTCAAAGAAGTCAACATTTTCTCTTTGTCTATACCCTTTGGCTATAAGACGAGCCTTAAACTTTTCAACATTACCATCGGGTTTCAATTTCTTTTTAAATACCCATTTACATCCTATTGTCTTACAACCTGGTGTCAAATCAACTAAATGCCAAGTTCTATTAGACTCAAGAGAGTACATTTCATCATCAATAGTCTCTTCCCAAAAATTGGCATCTATAGAAGATAAAGCTTCTTGAAAGCTAAAGGGATCCTCCTCGATTGAAAAGACATAGTAATCGGGGCCAAAGTTTTTTTAAAGTTCGTTTCCATTTACTTCTCCTAGGCTCAGATTTTGTGGCTTTATCGGTTTCATTCATTATGATCAAAGACACGTTATTTGAGAGTGTACCCCTACTATTTCTCGAAATAAAAGGAAATTTATCTTCATAGAAATTAGCGTCATTTGATTCTATAATAACGTGATCTTTAAAATTATAGAATCTATAAGCTTTGATGTTCATGGCATATCCTATGAATACACATTCATATGCCCTACTGGCAAGCTTATTCCTTTTAGGATCAGGAATTCTAGCATAAGCTAAACAACCCCAAATTTTCCAATATGACAAGTTTGGTTGTCTATTTTTCAAAATCTCATAAGGAGAGGTTTTACTTTTTTATTTAGGGAATCTATTTAGCACGTAACAGACCGTCGAAATAATTTCTCCCCACCAGTGCGATGCAACACTGGAGTTAAGTAGAATGACAACTACTAACTCAATAAGAGTTCTATTTTTCCTTTCAGCTTTGCCATTCATCTCGGGAGAATACGGTGCAGTTGTTTCATGAATAATTCCTTGAGAATTATTGAATTCTATGAAAGTACTACTGTCATATTCAGTGCCTCTATCACTCCTAAGTCTCTTTATCTTTCTATTATATTGATTTTCAACTTCGGTTAAAAATAATTTAAACATGTCAAAGGCTTCACTCTTATTTTTCATTAAGTAGACGAATGTATAATCAGAACAATCATCAATAAACGTAATAAAATAACGTTTTCCATTTATAGTCAAAATATCATCAAGTTCACATATATATGAGTGTATCAGATCTAAGGGTTCAGATTCTCTAACAACAGATTTATGTGGTGTTTTGGTTATCTTAGCTTGACTACAATAATTGCACTTTTCAAAATCATTTAAGGACCATTTTGGAATTGGTCCTAATTTACTCATGTTTTTAATATTACGCTTATTAACATGACAGAGTCTAGCATGCCAAATATTAAAAGTACACAACATGTAAGTAGAACTAGAAATTTTATTCGCATCAACATTTAACTTAAACATTCCATCAGTAGCATACCCTTTCCACGCAAATACATTATTCTTTGTGATAGTATATAAATCAGCCCCTATAATTTGAGTTGACCCAGCCTTGTTCAGAAGGTAACCAGAGACTAAGTTCTTTCTCATATCTGGAGTATGCAGAACATCTTTTAGGATAACAGTCTTTATAGAGGAAAACTTCAGTTCCAGCAACGATAGTGGAGTGGGAATCACCCAACAACACTTTCTTGTCCTCAGCTTCAAAATAGGACTTGAACATTTCTCGATCATAGCAGACATGTCGAGAAGCACCAGTGTCAACCTACCATCTCTCAGATCCACCAACAAAGTTGATCTTAGAGATCATGGCAATAAGTTGGTCTTCGGTTAGGTTTGCCTGAGGTGCAGGACGAGATCCATTCCGGCAATTCCTAGCCATATGTCCTGGCCTACCACAGGTGTAGCATAAGAACTGTGCTGATTCGGTCCTTGAGGGGTGTTTTTGTCCATTCTAATTTCGCGGAGGATTCTGATTCTTTTGGTTGTGGTTCTGGTTTGAAATAATCAGAACTTCATCTTTCTGATCTTGTTTTCTGACTACTTATACAAAATTGCAACTCGCGTGCATAATGCGTTGGACATGTCTTTGAATTCCCCTAATTGGCCCTCATGAAATAATGAATGACTCTTATATATACACTGAATTCAGTTTATAAGAATAAAAAATATTGATAACTTTTTTTTTAATACACTGTGAACACAACTTTAATATTCAATTTTAGAATTCGTAAATTGCCATGCATTAAATGATAAATAACTCTTATAACTACAATAAATTCAATTTAAAAATAAAAATATTAAGAGTTTTATTGAAATACAGCGTGAACGCAACTTTAATTCTCAAATTTTAAATTTTCGAAATTGTCTGTAATTAAATGATAAATGACTCTTTATCTCTACAACAAATTTAGTCTAAACACCATATTTTTCTCCTCTGATCAGCCTACCAAACTCTCCCCCTTCATCCCTTTATCACCAAAAGTCACTCAAAACCTCCCCACCACACCTAATAATCTCTGTAAAAGTTCAAAGATTGTGAAAGCTTTCATAAAGAACGATGGTTTCATGGTTAAATGTAAAGAGATGGATGTGGTTGACATAAACATACCTTGTGCTCAGATAGGCTGCAAACACACAGTGACTTTGGGCTGAAAATGCTGGGCTTAAAGGCTGAAAATTGAGCCGAAACTAATTGGGCTGAAAATTTTGGGCTTGACTGACAACATCACGGATCCCCAAAATTTCGGTTAACTGGAAGTCCATTTACCGGGTCATCCGGGCGGGGCTCTGTCCTGAAATTCTGGGCTTTAAAATTTTGATCCAGTACCTGGTTTGGACTATACGGTCCGGTTAATCAGCTCGGCCCATTAATAATGTGAACACAGCTTTAAAATATTTTAATTTCAAGTGGCCCGGCACATCTATTGATAATTATAGGAAAACCTTTATAAATAAATATAAAAACCCCTTCTTCTTTAAACAAATATATAATGGTATAATAAAAATTTAAGTAATTCTTATTTATAAGTTTCTATCATTAAATTAGAATATTACACATTAATCTACTCTACTAACCTTGGTGGCTCAAATGCATTCTTTGGCTCCATGGAATACTCGATCAATCCAGACCAGTTTTTCAAGTCAATATTTTTTATTTTTTATTTGGTTCAAACACGAAGGTGATTATTAAATAAAGAAAGGGAAACAAATTACAAAGGAAATCATTCTTATATCAATGCATGCCAAGACACCATGAATGTGTCAAAAATCAAATCCCTAAACAAATTACAAGTCGAACTCATCATTCACAACAATTCCCTAATCTCGATAACGATAAAGTGCTCTAATATGTTGAGCCCTTTACATACCTTCTTATTTCTTTCCTTCCACACACACCACATGAGTACGTGAGAAACCCTACGCCATAACCACTTCGCCCGTCGGAAAGGATTAGTTTGGGACCACCAACTTAGCCAATCTAAAATGGAGCCTTGAAACATCAAACTCAAACCAAATTCTGACAAGAAACTGTTCCAAATTGATTTGGAGAATCTGCAGTGAAACATCAAATGATTCAGCGTCTCGTCAATTTCATTGCAAAACACACAAAGACTCCTTATGCAGACTCATCTTTTCCTTACCCTATCTTTAGTCAAGATCTTCTCATGTAATACTGACCAACTAAAAAAATTAATCCGAGGAAAAATGTTTTTCACTCATACCAGATTCTTGTGAGAGAAAATGAAGGGGTTTGAGTGAATCTCTTAATGAGAGGCAGCCAACGTATCAAAAAATTCTTTCACCGAGAAGCCCGCACCTTTATCCTTTCACACCAAACTGTTAGATCCCTCTGAGAGCATCTATCTATCCAACAAATGCATTAAATTGGTGACCTCCTCTAGCTCCCCAGTATTTAGGGATCTTCGAAAGGAAAAATCCCAAGAATTGCGATTAGAGCAAAAATTGTTCACACTCCTATATTGACTGTTGTTAATGATAAACAACATTGAAAACAGATCCTTCAAATATTGATTATTATACTGAAAATATTACTGCATTCTTTAGCCCATGGAATACTCAATTGCTTTTCCAATCAATACTAACTTATAATTAGGGAGGCAGAGCAATTCACACCAAATACTTTTAAAAGAATTATAATTTTACTCTGCAAAACTGAGTGCGTGGTAGGCTGCCGAGTGATTCTTCTTTACCAAACCCGCACCTTGTAAATCACTCGAGAGTCATCTCAAAGTCAATATTAGCCTATCATTATGCAATTCACACTACCAAGCACTTTTAGAAAAGAACTGTAATTTTACTCTGGGAGAGCATAGTAGTAGGCCTAGTGACTTTTTCATGTCAAACCGAATTAAAGCTTCTAATCACTAATTAAATTAATCTTTCTCTTATGAAGTTACGAAGAAGATGCCTAATATGCTATTGGATTAATGGATTACATGCAACACAGATGGAAAAAAGAAGATGAAAGAGGAAGATGCAAAGGACTGAGTTTGCATGGTAAATCTGCAAAAACCTCTCTTCATTTTCTTCTCAAAACTTCTGCAGTTATACTTTACTTAAGAGTCTGACACGCTATACATGCTCGTAAATTCAGTGTTGATTTTATTTACAAAATTAGTAAGTACAAATCAAAATTTTAGGTGATTTGACTAAAAATTTAAGTTGGCTAATAAAATATTGTACTAATACTGGGACATTAGTTAAAGAAAATTACACATTGTAGGTTTGCTAGCAAGCATTAATATAATATAAGTTTTATAAAAATCATTTTTTTTAATTTCAATTTGCTAGTAAATTCATTTTTTTTAATTTCAATTTTTTTAATATAAGCATTAATATAATATAAGTTTTCAGATTGAAGAAAGTGCACACTTAACTTCATCAAACTTAATGATCACATGAAATGAATACAGATAAGTTACTTTTATAGTGGATAGTTCTCATCGCTTGGAAGACTTTAGCTCTCTAGAAAAGTAAGGAGAAAAATAAATCCACACTTATCGTCAAGTCGTTCCCACAATATTTTTAGTCATATTTGAATTCTTAAAAATTACATATATTATCTGCACACTTCATCATTAAACTCCAATGCTCAGTTAAACAAATGAAAACAGAACATCATTGTATGCATTTCAAAGAAAACATTTAATGATTAGTCATAATAGCGAGAAGAAAGTGCACACTTATCTTCATCAAACTTAATGATCACATATTGCTTGGTCTGAATTGATCGAACAAGGTACAATACAAAAACGTAACTTTATAATGGACGTAGTAGAATACATCCATGCTTCTTGACTTGGAAGACTGTCAAGTTAGAATCTGGTTCTACTGATCAATTGATCATCAAATATTGTCCCAAAGTCTACCAAGTCAAGTCATTCCTACACTAGTCTTGGTCCTATGTGCAGAAGTTTATAGTATATATATCAATTGATTTATGTCTTTCTTCATGTCTCTCCTTGGTTGTAAATTACTTTTCCTGAAGAATAATGATGAATTGGTCTTGCTTTCCAATCTTAGTATTCATAGTGTTGCTATGGAGCAGCATCAACTCACTCACCACAACTGCCTTCTCCGATCATCTGGCTCTACTCGCCTTCAAAGAAAAGATTAATGATGATCCACTCCAAGCATTGAGTTCCTGGAATGATTCCATCCACTACTGTGACTGGAATGGGATTACATGCAGCCATCGCCATCGTGATAGGGTCACAGTCCTGCACTTGAAATCACAAAAACTTGAAGGTACACTCTCTTCCCACATAGGAAACCTCTCATTTCTTCGAGAAATCAGGCTTGGCACAAACTATTTCCATGGTCCAATACCCCAAGAAATTGGTCGTTTGTCCCGATTAAAAGTCCTTTCTCTAGCCGACAATTACTTTGATCACAAAATCCCTACCAATCTCACTTACTGTTCCAAACTTCAAGTAGTCAATTTAAAACGCAATTCTCTCATCGGGAGGATTCCAACCAAGCTCACATCTCTATTAGAGCTTACTTGGTTGCATCTTAGCAATAATCAACTAGAAGGACGCATTCCATCAATGTTAGGAAATCTCACTGCTCTTACTCATTTTGATATTAATACCAACAGTTTCACTGGAAGCCTTCCTGAAGATCTATGCCGCATCCAAAGCTTAAAACGGTTTGTTGTCAGTGCCAATAAACTGACTGACACAGTTCCTTCTTGTCTTTACAATCTCTCACATATCATAACTTTCTCAATAGCTGTCAATCAGCTTGAGGGAAGCCTTCCTTTAGACATTGGCCTTACACTTCCTAATCTCAAATATCTTTTAGTGTCAAGCAATAAACTCAAAGGTCCCATTCCATTATCATTTCCGAATGCTTCAAGACTTGAACGGTTACAACTTGCTATAAACCAATTTACAGGACATGTTCCAAGGAACCTAGGAATGCTTCAAGGTCTTAGTATACTATATATTTTTAAAAATAGACTACGAGATGACTTGGTAATGAGTAGGTTGGTAATGAACAGGATTTGGGTTGGTCTCTTAGAGACTGACAAGGCAATTTGACTTGGTGTACCAGGAACCGTTGTGATTCCTCCTTCGCCACCCACCCTTGTCATTGTCTTCATATTTTTCTTCGATTTAGTTGGATTTCTCCCTTTTATCTAAGATTTGGGGAGACTTTTATTTTTGTACGTTGAAAAATGTTGTCTTCTAAATCAAACTTTGATCGAAAGGATAGTGTAAGCTAAAGTTAGAAAATAAAGAGTGATAGTGGTTAAACATTATAATCAAAAAATTATTGTTTGGTCTGAAATGAATGAGCTTCAATAATAGATCACCAAATTTCGTTGCTTACCATGACCTGAAGTCTACCAAGTCAAGTCGTTCCTACACTACTTGTCATTGCTGATTGATTGCGCTTTTGCATTCAGTTTCTACTTGTCAATACAAAAAACGTATCTTTATAATGGACGTAGTAGAATACATCCACGCTTCTTGACTTGGAAGACTGGCAAGTTAGAATCTGGTTCTACTGATGATCAATTGATCATCAAATATTGTCCCAACGTCTACCAAGTCAAAACGTTCCTACACCAGTCGTGGTCCTATGTGCAGAAGTTTATAGTATATATATCAACTGATTTATGTCTTTCTTCAAGTCACTCCTTGGTTGTAAATTACTTTTCCTGAAGAATAATGATGAGTTGGTCTTGCTTTCCAATCTTAGTGCTCATAGTGTTGCTATGGAGCAGCATCAGCTCACTCACCACTACTGCCTTCTCCGATCATCTGGCTCTACTCGCCTTCAAAGAAAAGATTAACGATGATCCACTCCAAGCATTGAGTTTCTGGAATGATTCCATCCACTACTGTAACTGGAATGGGATTACATGCAGCCATCGCCATCGTGATAGGGTCACAGTCCTGGACTTGAAATCACGAAAACTTGAAGGTACACTCTCTCCCCACATAGGAAACCTCTCATTTCTTCGAGAAATCAGACTTGGCACAAACTATTTCCATGGTCCAATACCCCAAGAAATAGGTCGATTGTCCCGATTAAAGGTCCTTTCTCTAGAAACAAATTCGTTCAGTGATGAAATTCCTACCAATCTCTCTTACTGTTCCAAACTTCAAGTAGTCAATTTAACACGCAATTCTCTCGTCGGGAGGATTCCAATCCAGCTCACATTTCTATTAGAGCTTAGTTGGTTGGATCTTAGCGATAATCAACTAGAAGGACGCATTCCATCAATGTTAGGAAATCTCACTACTCTTACTCATTTTGATATTAATACCAACAATTTCATTGGAAGCATTCCCGAGTATCTATGCCACATCCAAAGCTTGGAACATTTTTGTGTTGGTTTCAATAAATTGACTGGCACATTTTCTTCGTGTCTTTACAATCTGTCACATATGACATATTTCTCAATAGCTTTTAACCAGCTAGATGGAAGCCTTCCTTCAGATATCGGCCTTACACTTCCTAATCTCAAATATCTTTTAGTGGGAGGCAATAAACTCAAGGGTCTCCTCCCATTATCACTTCCCAATGCTTCAAGACTTGAATGGTTAGGACTTGTTGAAAACCAATTTATAGGACATGTCCCGAGAAACCTAGGAATGCTTCAAGGTCTTCGTAAACTTGTCCTTTTATCAAATCAACTAGTAGATGACTTGGACTTTATCACTTCTTTAACCAATTGCACCAACTTAGAAGTGTTAAATGTTTGTAATAATTATCTGAAAGGTCCAATGCCTAACTCAATAGGAAATTTCTCCACCAAACTTAAAAATCTGAATTTGGGAAGTAATCAAATATATGGAAGCATCCCAGCTTCAATTGGGAACCTTGTAAATTTGCGCATCTTTGATATTTCAAACAACTCTATTACAGGTGAAATCTCCAAACTCATTGGAGTATTTCCTCAAATGGTTAGATTGCAGTTGGGCGACAATGAATTCTCTGGACAGATTCCAGATTCCTTTTATCGTAATTCAACTCAATTACTCTTACTAAACTTGGGAGGAAACAAGCTACACGGAAAAATACCTCCTAGTCTTCCAAGGTGTCAAAGTTTATTAATACTTCTTCTTTCTAATAACAGACTCAAAGGTACCATTCCCAAACAACTTCATCTTCCATCCCTTTTTTGGCTCGACTTATCTTGCAATGCTCTGAGTGGCCCCTTACCATCCAAAGTAGGTAACTTGACCAATCTTGTGATCTTGAAACTCTTTGGTAACAAATTTTCTGGAAGTATACCAACCACGCTTGGCAACTGTTTGACTTTGGAGTACCTTACAATCAGCCAAAACTTACTTACTGGAAGTATTCCTCAGTCACTGAGTGCTTTGAAAGGTATAAAGGAACTCAATCTTTCTCGCAACAAGTTATCAGGTGAGATTCCGCGATATTTGGAGAATTTCACTTCTCTAATTCAGTTGGATTTGTCTTATAATGACTTGGAGGGTTCGGTTCCAAAGGTTGGTGTCTTTGTCAATGCTACTGCATTATCACTTGCGGGAAATAGTAAGCTTTGCGGAGGCGTTGTTGAACTCAAGTTGCCGCCATGCTGGAATCACAAGAAGGTAGGAAAGTCACAAATTCGCAAAGTGGTTATGCTTGTAATTGTTGTAAGCATCTGCTTGGTTGTACTATTGTGCCTATTTTTCGTGTGCTACCGAAGAAGAGTATCGAAAGCAAAGCCTACTTCGGAGTCGTTATTCATTAAACAATTCACAAGGATTACTTATGCAGAGCTTCTCGAGGCAACTAACAGATTTTCAGTTGACAATTTAATTGGTATTGGAAGCTTTGGCTCAGTGTATAAAGCAATTCTTTCCCAAGTTGACACAGTGGTTGCGGTAAAGGTAATAAATCTTCAACAGCATGGAGCTTTTAAGAGCTTCTTGTCTGAATGCAACGCCTTGAAAAATCTCCGGCACCGAAATCTCCTCAAAATCATCACAGCTTGTTCGGGGGTCGATTTTCAAGGGAATGATTTCAAAGCATTGGTTTTTGAATTCATGCCCAATGGAAGTTTAGAAGAGTGGTTGCATCCTGAAAGAAGTCAACAACATGTTTTGAAGCTGAACTTCTTGCAAAGGCTAAACATAGCTATTGACGTTGCTTCTGCACTCGATTATCTTCACAACCACTGCCAAAAGGCAATTGTCCATTGTGATCTAAAGCCGAGTAATATTCTCCTTGATGATGATATGATGGCTCATGTGGCTGATTTTGGTTTAGCAAAGATTTTCTCCACCAATAGTTACAAATCTTCACAAAGCCAAGGTAGTTCTATTGCAATAAAGGGATCAATTGGTTATGTTGCTCCAGGTAAATTCTTCTACAACTTTTCATGTTTTGGTATAAACATCTTGTGATGCAAACAAAAAAACTGGGATTTAATATTATTCCATTAAAACAATCTTGCATTTCATTATTGAATTCCTGCTTGGGCTTTAATAAACTTGTACTTTACCTAACTATCATGCCTAACAAATTTTACATTTTGTAACAAAATAATTTTTTTCCATTCGGGATTACTTGACAAGAAGTTGCTAATCAACATATATAACGTCATTATATGTTTACAAGAAGTATTCTAATCAAATTTCTATTCTAATTCTTAGCACCTTACAAGCATTTATTATAAGTTCACCAAAGTAAGGTTTATAATTTGCAGAATATGGAGTAGGAGGTGAGGTGTCCATGCACGGAGATGTTTACAGTTATGGAATAGTATTACTCGAGATGTTTACCGGAAAGAAACCAACTGATGACAAGTTTCAGAATGGACAAAATCTTCACCGTTTTGCTAAAATGACTTTGCCTGAACAAGTTATGAACATTGTGGATGTAGATATGCTTTTAGAAAGCACTAATGAAGCTGTCAACATTGCTAACCAGAGTAATCAAGGGAACCGTGCACACAAATGTTTGGTGTCAGTGATAAGACTGGGAGTCACATGTTCTGCTGAATCCCCTGTTGAACGGATGAACATTGCAGAAGTCGTCACTGAATTGCATCATATAAAAGACTATTATGAGGGTGTTCGCCGTGATGTTTATGCGAGTTGAGTTTGTATTCCTAAACTAATGTTTATGCGAGTTGAGCTTGTATTCCTAAACTAGCATGCTTCCTCCTTGTCACGTTCTTATTGCATGTGTGTGAAATAAATCAGATCTGTATTCTGTGTTTGTATATGTTAATTTACATCATTTGATATGATTTAGCACTAGTGACGGATAGACGACAATTTTTCATCCATGATGTTTATGCGAGTTGAGTTTGTATTCCTAAACTAGCATGTTTCCTCCTTCTCATGTTCTTATCGCGTGTGAAATAAATCAGATCTGTATTCTGTGTTTGTAGATGTTAATTTACTTCATTTGATATGATTTAGCACTACCATTAGATTGATTTATTTGCAGAATCCGGTAAAATGTGTGGAAATCTCAAACACAGTCAAATGAAATTTTACTCATAGTTCAAACGTAATATTCATCTGAATCGCATGTACATGTCAGGCTCAATGTGAGTTTTGTATTTTAGAACAATAAGAGTTGTTTGTTTGTCATGGACGTAGTCGAGTTTGCCGAACCACTTATTTCATGTTGCTTTGTGTGTTACAATACTATTAACAGAGGTACAATATACTGTTTACAGTGGACATGTCTAGCTAGAATATGAAACTCATTCAATGCATATGCACGGTTTTACCAATCAATCATAGATCATCAAATGTTGTTGCTTAGCATGACCCGAAGTCTACCAAGTCAAGTCGTTCCGACACTACTTGTTATTGCATTGCTGTTTGATTGTGCTTTTGCATTCAGTTTCTACTCCAATTTCTAGCATGACCCTGAAGTCTACCAAATAAAGTCTTTTGAGTCTTTGGTTGTATGTGCAGTCTTTGGTTGGGTTTATGGGCTTGTCCAAAACAAAATACTTTACTACTGTGTCCTGCACGTCCAAGGTAAGACACATCGATCACAATATGTAATTTTAACTAAGTTATATGTTGTTCAAATTAAACTTTTTCGGATTTACTGACTTAAGCATCCGAGTGTCTTTGACCACCAAAAAGAAACAATCTCTTTTCTTAGCAAAATCCCTGATAAAAATAATAAGAAATAACCTGTTTTGTGGCTTTTGATGTTTAAGTATAGCAGGGTCTGAATGCAGGGGGAGTCCAAAGAGTTCATGAACGAAATTTGTGTTAGCATAAGCTCATCACATTCTCGGGACTGAAACACTCATTCACAGTTTTAGCCCCATGGATGGATTATTTCTCATTGAAGACTTACTTTTTCAGTTAGTATTTATTATTTGTTTACCAGACAAACAAATTCAATAGCAACCAAAACTTTTTTTTATTTTTTTGGTCAAACACGAAGATGTTTATTAATGAAAGAAAGGGAAACAACAAAGAGAAACATTCCTATATCAAGAAATGCCAATACACTATGAAAGTGTTAAAAAAATTGGGGTAAGATCCACCAAAGTGGAGAGCCTTAACCGTGTGTTGTCACAGGGTAGTCCGAAGAGTGTTCCCATCCCTGTCAGGGGAGATGCCAACCGTCTCTCCTTTCTACGAACTACTCCACCAACAATGCACTTGATGACAACAAAATATGAGCCATTCAAAATGCACTTGAATCAGGTGTTCATTTCCCTTGATGACAACAAAATTTGAGCCATTCAAAATGCAACCAAAACTACTCCACCAACAATGCACTTGATGACAACAAAATATGAGCCATTCAATGAACACAGTTCAGGTGTTCATTTCCCTTATTATGATCTGCATCGACACTAATTCGAAGAAAATCTCCATGCACAGTGGGGATTTTGAGAGATAGTTTGTGTTCATCACTCTTAGTGTAACAAAAAGCATTCTTTAGCCCCATGGAATACGCAATCAATCAAAACTTGTTTCTTCAGTCAATACTAATTTAGCATAAGGCTTATTTTAGCTGCTATTGAATGCTGTAATTTACAAGGTTTTTGTGGAAACAACTCAAAAAGGAAAAGTGTTTGTCCGGTACAATAATCGTCGGGTCCAAAACACAGTCCATGCATGTTACACAAGAATGCATGTGAGCTTATTACGCTGAAACAAATTTCATGTTCATTGCTCATGAAATTTGGCTTCTCTGCATTAACAAGGCAAAAGTTAAAATCAAATTGGATAGTATAGTCTGAATAAGGATAGAGATTATTTCTTGTTTCTTACACTCGTACAATGACCATGTGCAATGCCCACTCCATTGATGGACTTTTTATCTCGGAAGCTAGTTTGGTTCAAAGCTAGTTCGGTCTTTTTTTTTTGGAAAGCGAGCTAGGTTTTAAGGACCCCAAAACCTTTATACAAATGAACCAAAAGCAAAAACTAAAATAAAAAACAGAAACAAACTCTCAAATGAAAGATGAATTCTAGGCCTATAAAAATCTTCAACTGGCATCGGACAAAGAAAAAACCTCTTCAACTAGTTCAATCTCTATACTCTATACATATATCAAATTATGATATCTAGAAAAGTAATGGACAGGTCTCATCACTCAGAAGACTTTAAGTAGCTAGAAGAAAGAAACTCCACACTTATCGTCAAGTCATTCCCACACTATTTTTAGCCATATTTGAATTCTATAGTATATATATCAACTCAAAAGGAAAAGTGTTTGTCCGGGAGAATAATCAATGGGTCCAGCATGTTACACGAGAATGCATGTGAACTGATGCTGACACAAATTTCATGTTCATTGCTCATGAAATATTGCTCATGAAATTGGATAGTATATGTTTCAACTCATTTATGTCTTTCTTCAAGTCTATCCTTGGTTGTAAATTGCTTTTTTTCCCTGAAGAATAATGATGAGTTGGTCTTGCAAAACTGAGTGCGTCGTAGGCTGCCGAGTGATTCTTTTTTACCAAACCCGCACCTTTTTTTTTTTTTTAAATCTCCGCTATTGAGAGACAACTATGGTATGTCAGACCTTAATTATTTGTCCTAAAACTGGATATAATAACAAATTGGTAAGGAAAAAACAAAAAACAGAAATAGACATATTTATCCTCTAGGCTAACCCAAACCCCTAGATCAAAGCCGATACTTACAGTTGCTTTTCCTCATTCTATCAGATCTTCGAAGACATACCTTGAAGTCGTTGTTTATAATCCTCTTATCGAATCTTTTCGTTAATCGAATCTGGTCTGTCTTGAAACTTGACATTGTGCGCACTCTATCTTTTTCTTCCGAAGTGACTTCATCCGAAATATCGGTATCGTTGTCCAAAGTCAATATTAACCTACCATTATGCAATTCACACCACCAAGCACTTTTAGAAATGAATTGTAATTTTACTCTGGGAGAGCATAGTAGGCCTAGTGACTCTTTCATGTCAAACCGAATTAAAGCTTGTAATCATTAATTAAATTAATCTTTCTCTTATGAAGTTACGAAGAAGATGCCTAATATGCTATTGGATTACTGGATTACAGGAAACACAGATGGGAAAATAAGATGAAAGAAGAAGATGCAAAGGACTGAGTTTGCATGGTAAATCTGCAAAAACCTCTTTTCATTTTCTGCTCAAAACTTCTGCAGTTATACTTTACTTGAGAGTCTGACACGCTCTACATGCTCGTAAATTCAGTATTGATTTTATTTAAAAAATTAGTAAGTACAAATTAAAATTTTAGGTGATTTGATTAAAAATTTAAGTTGGCTAATAAAATATATTGTACTAATATTGGGACATTAGTTAAAGAAAAGAAAATTACACATGGTAGTTTTGCTAGCAAGCATTAATATAATATAAGTTTTCTAAAAATCATTTTTTTTAATTTCAATTTGCTAGTAAATTCATTTTTTTTAATATAAGCATTAATATAATATAAGTTTTCAGATTGAAGAAAGTGCTTGTACATTGGGGATTGCTAAGAATGATTTGTTTTTCCTCCCATAAATTTCTACTCCACAACGTATTTGTTACTGCATGTTACAAGAAAACAGAGTAAACCAGATGAGTTCGCTAATCATACAAGAGAAATTCTGCACGCACTTATCTTAGTCAAACTTAATTGTCACATGAAATGAATACAGATAAGTTACTTTTATAATGGATAGGTCTCATATATGTGAAATAAATCATATCTGTATTCTGTGTTTGTATATGTTAATTTACATCATTTGATATGATTTAGCACTAGTGACGGATAGATGACAATTGTTCACCCATTATGTTTATGCGAGTTGAGTTTGTATTCCTAAACTAGCATGTTTCCTCCTCATGTTCTCTTTTTTTTTTTTAAACGAGCGGGGTTATTTAGGATCCTTCTCATGTTCTTATCGTGTGTGAAATAAATCAGATCTGTATTCTATGTTTATAGATGTTAATTTACTTCATTTGATATGATTTAGCACTACCATTAGATTGATTTATTTGCCAAATTAATCCAGTAAAATGTGTTTTGGTTTATTAAGTTCTAAACATTGTCTTTGGTAGCATTTCTTTGATTCTTGATTGCGTAGTTTTCGTTATAGATTTATTTGGTTCACATTCTTGATTCTTCTTTGCTGCAATGCATTGCATGTGACTGTTCGGATATCATGATCGTCGCTATCAATCAAATGTAAATGCAGCGCCCGAACAATGGCAAGTGGAATCCGATGGCCTTCATAGTGTTGGCTGAACGAGAGGTTAAAAGACTTCTGAAGAGAGGTTAGAATTGTTCATGTTCATGTCATTGAAGAGAATTTTTCAATTGTTGTGTCAGAATTACCAAAACTAGAATCAGATCCTTCGAGCAAGGAAACAGTACTGTTGATAATGTTCGTATTTTCTATATGAAAATAATATACATGACTTGTATTTTATTTTTTTTCTCGTAAATCAGTTTTTGATAAAGGGCCAAAATAGACTCCTAAATTTTGATTATTCGTGATCCATTTAACACACTTGATGATCTCCAAGTGTTGTGATTTTTATTTTATTTTCCTAACCTGGTAGATAAAATCAAGGATTGTGATTTTGTTTTTTGAGTTAATTTCGGTTTTCTGATTTTAAAAAATATTTGGAGAAATATTTTGGTGTATAAAAAAAGACGTAAAAATTTTGAGGTTACATAAAATATATATAATGATTTTTTCAAGGGTATATGAGACCTATGAGTACTCTATCTAAGCATTTGAATGAGTTCAATAGACTTATTGCTAACATATTGAATTTGAAAGAAGATGTTCCAGAAAATTGCATGGTTTTTTGTCTTTTGAATTCCCTTATTGAAGAATATGAGCATCTCGTTACAATTTTGTTAATGAGAAAAAAAGAGTTGAATTTTGATGAAATAACTGCAATATTGTTTAATTATGAATTTAGGATGATAGATCTCAAGGTTCATAAGGATGCAATGTCTAAAGTATTTGCAGCGATGAGAAAATCTGAAAATAAAAATGCTTGTAATAGAGGAAGATCACAATCAAGATAAAATTTTGTGGACAGAAGGTCTTATTTTTAAGGATGAATGTGCCTACTGTCATGAGAAGAACTACTGAAAGATGGAATATTAGCTTAGCTAGTAAATTTGTGACATATTGTACTACAAATCTAGGGTTCAAATCTTGTCAACCACATTTTACTTTCCAAAAAAGAACTACTGAAAGACTGATTATGAGAAATTGAAAGTTGCAATTAGTTAGTGTTGTATATGTTGTAAAAATTCAAATTCAAAGATAGGAACGAATGTACCAATTGTTCTTAGGTTGAGTCGCGGACTAGGTCGCTCTCTTTAAGATGTTTCGCGGCTCTGCCCAAAAGTGTGCAAGCAGCCTAGTAGCCCCGCCGTCCCCAGGATAAAACAGCCCAGAATTTTCTCTGTTTCGTTCAAACAATTGCACTGTTGATGAACGAAATAATATCCACCCTTAATCTCTTATTTGCTCGGAATCACCAATACAATGTGTAAATTTCAAACAGAAGAGAAATCTCTGAAATACGAAGAGAAATAGTTCCTTCTCTGATTGAAATGCTAAGCTAAAAGTGTTTTGCCAAAATGTTTTGCTTTTTCTTGTGATTGTAAACTTTGAATTGTGTTTGTATTTATAGGGAGAAAACACATTCGTTGAAATACGAAATCCCGACTAGATCTATTGACAAAACAAAAAACAGCTAGATGCATTGACAAAACATTTGCATGAAAAACGTGGGTAGAAAATCACGCTACCGTTGGTGCAACGCATGGAGAACGTGGAGGACAGAGTCAGCCAAAATCCCGTCTAGATGCATCTGACTCAGTCTCCCTTATCAGCAATTCAAAATTTATTTTCATTTAAATAAATTTTTATCAAAAAGAATGGGTTGCTCTCTAAATGACCCGACGGACGGACGGTGGCGACGGGCATGAAAGTCTATCTCTCCCCTCCTCACAAAAGTGTGGTACCGGTCCAAACCCAAGTCCTAACAATCTCCTTATAAACTGTTCCACAATGAGTTCTATTGAAGATGTGGGACTAAAATTAGAAAGAGATTCAGATATCAAAACCAGGTTCACACTCATTTTATTTTATTTTAAAAAGTCATATTTTCAACAATTCCCCACTTGGATTTTTAAAAACAATTTTCATCGAGCAATCTAAAAAATATAAGATTGTGCATAAACAAAAGTGTCTTTCGACTTGAAATCTTGCGTAGTGTTCATGCTTTAGATTATACTAGAGTAATTCCTAGTTTTGAACTCTATCTCTAACAGACATTACACGCACAACCTTACCAGGGTGAAGTCTAAAAAGCTCGTGCCTTACGACCATGCACGTATATCCAGTATAGTGAAGGCTCTACGAATTTTGCCCACAAATTTCATAGGAAGCGGCCAAACTTCCATAATCAATTAGGTGAGTCTATCAAGAATACTCCTGTAGCTAGGTACTCCACTCCACATAGAGTATAGATTTCATTAAGAGTTTTTAACTCATCCTACTATCGCTTCAGGAATTCATGCTTTAGTCTCATTCCTTTCGAGGTTTTGAAAATCTTCTCTCTAGTTAATCCTTTCGTCAAAGGATCAACCAAATTTGCATCAGTTCGTACATGATCCACTCTCATAGCACCAGTAAATAGAAACTCTATAACTGTACTGTGCTTACAACGTATTTGTCATCTATTGCCATTATAATAATGGTTCTGTATTTTTGCATAGCCGCGGTATTATTGCAATGGATTAAGACAGCTGAAATCGGTCTTTCCCATAAAGGGATCTCTGCTAACAGGTTTCTTAACCAACCTGCTTCTTCACTAGCTATGGCTAGTGCTATCATCTCTGACTCCATCGTGGACTGTGCCAGAATGGTTTGTTTCTTTGATTTCCAATAAACAGCTCCACCAGCTATACTGAAAATATAGCCACTGGTGGCTTTGGAGTCATCTGAGAGGGTGTTCTAATCAACATCGCTATATCCTTCAAGGACAGCGGGAAACTTCTAATAATGCAATCTGAGGTTCTTAGTCCTCTTCAGGTACCTCGTGACCCTTTCACTTGCATGCCAACGCTGTATACTAGGTCTACTAATAAATCTGCATAGTAATCCCACGACATAAGCTATGTCGGGTCTAGTGCAATCGATATCATATCTAAGACTACCAATGATGCTCGCATACTCAGATTGTCTAACATCGTTACCGGTGTTCTTGAACAACTTTACACTAGGATCATAAGGAGTACATACAGGTTTACAGTCAGAGTAATTATATTTATTTAGGATCTTCTCTATATAGTGTGATTGATCCAAAGAAATTTCCTTTTCAGACCAAGGAATCTTGATACCAAGGATTACACTTTATTCTCCAAGGTCTTTCATATCAAAGTTCGCACACAATAAACCTTTCACTTTATTCACGACATGGATATTAGAACCAAAGATAAGCAAGTCATCCACATATAGACATATAATAGTGCAAATACCATTTTCAGCTTTATAGTAAATGCATTTGTCACTTTCGTTCACTTTAAAGTCATGTGCGATAACAAAATTATCACATTTTTCATGCCATTGTTTTAGAGCTTGTTTCAAACCATAAAGTGATTTATCAAGTTTGCAAACTTTATGTTCTTGCCCTGGAATAACAAAACCTTCAGGTTGGTACATGTAAATTTTTTCTTCCAAATCGCCATTAAGAAACACAGTCTTAACGTCCATTTGGTGCAATACTAGATTATGTATTGCAGCAAGAGAAATTAACACTCGAATAGATGTAATCCTGGTAACAGGAGAATATATGTCAAAGAAGTCAACATTTTCTCTTTGTCTATACCCTTTGGCTATAAGACGAGCCTTAAACTTTTCAACATTACCATCGGGTTTCAATTCTTTTTAAATACCCATTTACATCCTATTGTCTTACAACCTGGTGTCAAATCAACTAAATGCCAAGTTCTATTAGACTCAAGAGAGTACATTTCATCATCAATAGTCTCTCCCAAAAATTGGCATCTATAGAAGATAAAGCTTCTTGAAAAGCTAAAGGGATCCTCCTCGATTGAAAAGACATAGTAATCGGGGCCAAAGTTTTTTTAAAGTTCGTTTCCATTTACTTCTCCTAGGCTCAGATTTTGTGGCTTTATCGGTTTCATTCATTATGATCAAAGACACGTTATTTGAGAGTGTACCCCTACTATTTCTCGAAATAAAAGGAAATTTATCTTCATAGAAATTAGCGTCATTTGATTCTATAATAACGTGATCTTTAAAATTATAGAATCTATAAGCTTTGATGTTCATGGCATATCCTATGAATACACATTCATATGCCCTACTGGCAAGCTTATTCCTTTTAGGATCAGGAATTCTAGCATAAGCTAAACAACCCCAAATTTTCCAATATGACAGTTTGGTTGTCTATTTTTCAAAATCTCATAAGGAGAGGTTTTACTTTTTTATTTTAGGGAATCTATTTAGCACGTAACAGACCGTCGAAATAATTTCTCCCCACCAGTGCGATGCAACACTGGAGTTAAGTAGAATGACAACTACTAACTCAATAAGAGTTCTATTTTTCCTTTCAGCTTTGCCATTCATCTCGGGAGAATACGGTGCAGTTGTTTCATGATAATTCCTTGAGAATTATTGAATTCTATGAAAGTACTACTGTCATATTCAGTGCCTCTATCACTCCTAAGTCTCTTTATCTTTCTATTATATTGATTTTCAACTTCGGTTAAAATAATTTAAACATGTCAAAGGCTTCACTCTTATTTTCATTAAGTAGACGAATGTATAATCAGAACAATCATCAATAAACGTAATAAAATAACGTTTTCCATTTATAGTCAAATATCATCAATTCACATATATGAGTGTATCAGATCTAAGGGTTCAGATTCTCTAACAACAGATTTAGTGGTGTTTTGGTTATCTTAGCTTGACTACAATAATTGCACTTTTCAAAATCATTTAAGGACCATTTTGGAATTGGTCCTAATTTACTCATGTTTTTAATATTACGCTTATTAACATGACAGAGTCTAGCATGCCAAATATTAAAAGTACACAACATGTAAGTAGAACTAGAAATTTTATTCGCATCAACATTTAACTTAAACATTCCATCAGTAGCATACCCTTTCCACGCAAATACATTATTCTTTGTGATAGTATATAAATCAGCCCCTATAATTTGAGTTGACCCAGCCTTGTTCAGAAGGTAACCAGAGACTAAGTTCTTTCTCATATCTGGAGTATGCAGAACATCTTTTAGGATAACAGTCTTATAGAGGAAAACTTCAGTTTCCAGCAACGATAGTGGAGTGGGAATCACCCAACAACACTTTCTTGTCCTCAGCTTCAAAATAGGACTTGAACATTTCTCGATCATAGCAGACATGTCGAGAAGCACCAGTGTCAACCTACCATCTCTCAGATCCACCAACAAAGTTGATCTTAGAGATCATGGCAATAAGTTGGTCTTCGGTTAGTTGCCTGAGGTGCAGGACGAGATCCATTCCGGCAATTCCTAGCCATATGTCCTGGCCTACCACAGGTGTAGCATAAGAACTGTGCTGATTCGGTCCTTGAGGGGTGTTTTTGTCCATTCTAATTTCGCGGAGGATTCTGATTCTTTTGGTTGTGGTTCTGGTTTGAAATAATCAGAACTTCATCTTTCTGATCTTGTTTCTGACTACTTATACAAAATTGCAACTCGCGTGCATAATGCGTTGGACATGTCTTTGAATTCCCCTAATTGGCCCTCATGAAATAATGAATGACTCTTATATATACACTGAATTCAGTTTATAAGAATAAAAAATATTGATAACTTTTTTTTTAATACACTGTGAACACAACTTTAATATTCAATTTTAGAATTCGTAAATTGCCATGCATTAAATGATAAATAACTCTTATAACTACAATAAATTCAATTTAAAAATAAAAATATTAAAGTTTATTGAAATACAGCGTGAACGCAACTTTAATTCTCAAATTTTTAAATTTTCGAAATTGTCTGTAATTAAATGATAATGACTCTTTATCTCTACAACAAATTTAGTCTAAACACCATATTTTCTCCTCTGATCAGCCTACCAAACTCTCCCCCTTCATCCCTTTATCACCAAAAGTCACTCAAAACCTCCCCACCACACCTAATAATCTCTGTAAAAGTTCAAAGATTGTGAAAGCTTTCATAAAGAACGATGGTTTCATGGTTAAATGTTAAAGAGTATGGATGTGGTTGACATAAACATACCTGTGCTCAGATAGGCTGCAAAAACACACAGTGACTTTGGGCTGAAAAATGGCTGGGCTAAAGGCTGAAAATTGAGCCGAAACTAATTGGCTGAAAATTTTGGGCTTGACTGACAACATCACGGATCCCCAAAATTTCGGTTAACTGCGAAGTCCATTTACCGGGTCATCCGGCGGGGCTCTGTCCTGAAATTCTGGGCTTTAAAATTTGATCCAGTACCTGGTTGGACTATACGGTCCGGTTAATCAGCTCGGCCCATTAATAATGTGAACACAGCTTTAAAATATTTTAATTTCAAGTGGCTCCGCACATCTATTGATAATTATATGGAAAACCTTTATAAATAATATAGAAAACCCTTCTCTTTAAACAAATATGATAATGGTAATAAAATTTAAGTAATTTCTTATTTATAAGTTTCTATCATTAAATTAGAATATTACACATTAATCTACTCTACTAACCTTGGTGGCTCAAATGCATTCTTGGCTCCATGGAATACTCGATCAATCCAGACCAGTTTTTCAAGTCAATATTTTTTATTTTTATTTGGTTCAAACACGAAGGTGATTATTAAATAAAGAAAGGGAAACAAATTACAAAGGAAATCATTCTTATATCAATGCATGCCAAGACACCATGAATGTGTCAAAAATCAAATCCCTAAACAATTACAAGTCGAACTCATCATTCACAACAATTCCCTAATCTCGATAACGATAAAGTGCTCTAATATGTTGAGCCCTTTACATACCTGTCTTATTTCTTTCCTTCACACACACCACATGAGTACGTGAGAAACCTACGCCATAACCACTCGCCCGTCGGAAAGGATTAGTTTGGGACCACCAACTTAGCCAATCTAAATGGAGCCTGAAACAATCAAACTCAAACAAATTCTGACAAGAAACTGCTCCAAATTGATTTGGAGAATCTGCAGTGAAACATCAAATGATTCATGCGTCTCGTCAATTTCATTGCAAAACACACAAAGACTCCTTATGCAGACTCATCTTTTCCTTACCCTATCTTTAGTCAAGATCTTCTCATGTAATACTTGACCCAACTAAAAAATTAATCCGAGGAAAAATGTTTTTCACTCATACCAGATTCTTGTGAGAGAAAATGAAGGGGTTTGAGTGAATCTCTTAATAGAGGCAGCCAACGTATCAAAAATTCTTCTACCGAGAAGCCCGCACCTTATATCCTTTCACACCTAAACTGTTAGATCCTCTGAGAGCATCTATTCTATCCCACAAATGCATTAAATTGGTGACCTCCTCTAGCTCCCCAGTATTTAGGGATCTTCGAAATGTGAAAAACCCAAGAATTGCGATTAGAGCAAAAATTGTTCACACTCCTATATTGACTGTTGTTAATGAAAACAACATTGAAAACAGATCCTTCAAATATTGATTATATACTGAAAATATTACTGCATGTCTTTAGCCCATGGAATACTCAATTGCTTTTTCCAATCAATACTAACTTATAATTAGGGAGGCAGAGCAATTCCACACCAAATACTTTTAAAAGAATTATATTTTACTCTGCAAAACTGAGTGCGTGGTAGGCTGCCGAGTGATCTTCTTTACCAAACCCGCACCTTGTAAATCACTCGAGAGTCATCTCAAGTCAATATTAGCCTATCATTAGCAATTCACACTACCCAAGCACTTTTAGAAAAGAACTGTAATTTTACTCTGGGAGAGCATAGTGTAGGCCTTAGTGACTTTTTCATGTCAAACCGAATTAAAGCTTCTAATCACTAATTAAATTATCTTTCTCTTATGAAGTACGAAGAAGATGCCTAATAGCTATTGGATTAATGGATTACATGCAACACAGATGGAAAAAGAAGATGAAAGAGGAAGATGCAAGGACTGAGTTTGCATGGTAAATCCTGCCAAAAACCTCTCTTCATTTTCTTCTCAAAACTTCTGCAGTTATACTTTACTTAAGAGTCCTGACACGCTATACATGCTCGTAAATTCAGTGTTGATTTTATTTACAAAATTAGTAAGTACAAATCAAAATTTTAGGTGATTTGACTAAAAATTTAAGTTGGCTAATAAATTATTGTACTAATACTGGTACAGTTAGTTAAAGAAAATTACACATTGTAGGTTTGCTAGCAAGCCATTTAATATAATATTAAGTTTTAAAAATCATTTTTTTAATTTCAATTGCCTAGTAAATTCATTTTTTTTAATTTCAATTTTTTAATATAAGCATTAATATAATATAAGTTTTCAGATTGAAGAAAGTGCACACTTAACTTCATCAAACTTAATGATCACATGAAATGAATACAGAAAGTTACTTTTATAGTGGATAGTTCTCATCGCTTGGAAGACTTAGCTCTCTAAAAAGTAAGGAGAAAAATAAATCCACACTTATCGTCAAGTCGTTCCCACAATATTTTTAGTCATATTTGAATTCTTAAAAATTACATAATTATCTGCACACTTCATCATTAAACTCCAATGCTCAGTTAAACAAATGAAAACAGAACATCATGTATGCATTTCAAAGAAAACATTTAATGATTAGTCATAATAGCGAGAAGAAAGTGCACACTTATCTTCATCAAACTTAATGATCACATATGTTGGTCTGAATTGATCGAACAAGGTACAATACAAAAACGTAACTTTATAATGGACGTAGTAGAATACATCCATGCTTCTTGACTTGGAAGACTGTCAAGTTAGAATCTGGTTCTACTGATCATTGATCATCAAATATTGTCCCAAAGTCTACCAAGTCAAGTCATTCCTACACTAGTCTTGGTCCTATGTGCAGAATTATAGTATATAATCATTGATTATGTCTTTCTTCATGTCTCTCCTTGGTTGTAAATACTTTTCCTGAAGATAATGATGAATTGGTCTTGCTTCCAATCTTAGTATTCATAGTGTTGCTATGGAGCAGCATCAACTCACTCCCCAACTGCCTTCCTCCGATCATCTGGCTCTACTCGCCTCAAGAAAAGATTAATGATGATCCACTCCAAGCATTGAGTTCCTGGAATGACCTCCACTACTGTGACTGGAATGGGATTACATGCAGCCATCGCCATCGTGATAGGGTCCAGTCCTGCACTTAAATCACAAAACTTGAAGGTACACTCTCTTCCCACATAGGAACCTTCATTTCTTCGAGAAATCAGGCTTGGCACAAAACTATTTCCATGGTCCAATACCCCAAGAAATTGGTCGTTTTGTCCCGATTAAAAGTCCTTTCTCTAGCCGACAATTACTTTGATCACAAAATCCCTACCAATCTCACTTACTGTTCCAAACTTCAAGTAGTCAATTTAAAACGCAATTCTCTCATCGGGAGGATTCCAACCAGCTCACATCTCTATTAGAGCTTACTTGGTTGCATCTAGCAATAATCAACTAGAAGGACGCATTCCATCAATGTTAGGAAATCTCACTGCTCTTACGTCATTTTGATATTATACCAACAGTTCACTGGAAGCCTTCCTGAAGATCTATGCCGCATCCAAAGCTTAAAACGGTTGTTTGTCAGTGCCAAAAACTGACTGACACAGTTCCTTCTTGTCTTTACAATCTTCACATATCAATAACTTTCTCAATAGCTGTCAATCAGCTTGAAGGGAAGCCTTCCTTAGACATTGGCCTTACACTCCTAATCTCAAATATCTTTTAGTGTCAACAATAAACTCAAAGGTCCCATTCCATTATCATTTCCGAATGCTTCAAGACTTGAACGGTTTACAACTGCTATAACCATTTACAGGACATGTTCCAAGGAACCTAGGAATGCTTCAAGGTCTTAGTATACTATATATTTTTAAAAATAGACTACGAGATGACTTGGAATGAGTAGGTTGGTAATGAACAGGATTTGGGTTGGTCTCTTAGAGACTGACAAGGCAATTTGACTTGGTGTACCAGGAACCGTTGTGATTCCTCCTTCGCCACCCACCCTTGTCATTGTCTTCATATTTTTCTTCGATTTAGTTGGATTTCTCCCTTTTATCTAAGATTTGGGGAGACTTTTATTTTGTACGTTGAAAAATGTTGTCTTCTAAATCAAACTTTGATCGAAAGGATAGTGTAAGCTAAAGTTAGAAAATAAAGAGTGATAGTGGTTAAACATTATAATCAAAAAATTATTGTTTGGTCTGAAATGAATGAGCTTCAATAATAGATCACCAAATTTCGTTGCTTACCATGACCTGAAGTCTACCAAGTCAAGTCGTTCCTACACTACTTGTCATTGCTGATTGATTGCGCTTTTGCATTCAGTTTCTACTTGTCAATACAAAAAACGTATCTTTATAATGGACGTAGTAGAATACATCCACGCTTCTTGACTTGGAAGACTGGCAAGTTAGAATCTGGTTCTACTGATGATCAATTGATCATCAAATATTGTCCCAACGTCTACCAAGTCAAAACGTTCCTACACCAGTCGTGGTCCTATGTGCAGAAGTTTATAGTATATATATCAACTGATTTATGTCTTTCTTCAAGTCACTCCTTGGTTGTAAATTACTTTTCCTGAAGAATAATGATGAGTTGGTCTTGCTTTCCAATCTTAGTGCTCATAGTGTTGCTATGGAGCAGCATCAGCTCACTCACCACTACTGCCTTCTCCGATCATCTGGCTCTACTCGCCTTCAAAGAAAAGATTAACGATGATCCACTCCAAGCATTGAGTTTCTGGAATGATTCCATCCACTACTGTAACTGGAATGGGATTACATGCAGCCATCGCCATCGTGATAGGGTCACAGTCCTGGACTTGAAATCACGAAAACTTGAAGGTACACTCTCTCCCCACATAGGAAACCTCTCATTTCTTCGAGAAATCAGACTTGGCACAAACTATTTCCATGGTCCAATACCCCAAGAAATAGGTCGATTGTCCCGATTAAAGGTCCTTTCTCTAGAAACAAATTCGTTCAGTGATGAAATTCCTACCAATCTCTCTTACTGTTCCAAACTTCAAGTAGTCAATTTAACACGCAATTCTCTCGTCGGGAGGATTCCAATCCAGCTCACATTTCTATTAGAGCTTAGTTGGTTGGATCTTAGCGATAATCAACTAGAAGGACGCATTCCATCAATGTTAGGAAATCTCACTACTCTTACTCATTTTGATATTAATACCAACAATTTCATTGGAAGCATTCCCGAGTATCTATGCCACATCCAAAGCTTGGAACATTTTTGTGTTGGTTTCAATAAATTGACTGGCACATTTTCTTCGTGTCTTTACAATCTGTCACATATGACATATTTCTCAATAGCTTTTAACCAGCTAGATGGAAGCCTTCCTTCAGATATCGGCCTTACACTTCCTAATCTCAAATATCTTTTAGTGGGAGGCAATAAACTCAAGGGTCTCCTCCCATTATCACTTCCCAATGCTTCAAGACTTGAATGGTTAGGACTTGTTGAAAACCAATTTATAGGACATGTCCCGAGAAACCTAGGAATGCTTCAAGGTCTTCGTAAACTTGTCCTTTTATCAAATCAACTAGTAGATGACTTGGACTTTATCACTTCTTTAACCAATTGCACCAACTTAGAAGTGTTAAATGTTTGTAATAATTATCTGAAAGGTCCAATGCCTAACTCAATAGGAAATTTCTCCACCAAACTTAAAAATCTGAATTTGGGAAGTAATCAAATATATGGAAGCATCCCAGCTTCAATTGGGAACCTTGTAAATTTGCGCATCTTTGATATTTCAAACAACTCTATTACAGGTGAAATCTCCAAACTCATTGGAGTATTTCCTCAAATGGTTAGATTGCAGTTGGGCGACAATGAATTCTCTGGACAGATTCCAGATTCCTTTTATCGTAATTCAACTCAATTACTCTTACTAAACTTGGGAGGAAACAAGCTACACGGAAAAATACCTCCTAGTCTTCCAAGGTGTCAAAGTTTATTAATACTTCTTCTTTCTAATAACAGACTCAAAGGTACCATTCCCAAACAACTTCATCTTCCATCCCTTTTTTGGCTCGACTTATCTTGCAATGCTCTGAGTGGCCCCTTACCATCCAAAGTAGGTAACTTGACCAATCTTGTGATCTTGAAACTCTTTGGTAACAAATTTTCTGGAAGTATACCAACCACGCTTGGCAACTGTTTGACTTTGGAGTACCTTACAATCAGCCAAAACTTACTTACTGGAAGTATTCCTCAGTCACTGAGTGCTTTGAAAGGTATAAAGGAACTCAATCTTTCTCGCAACAAGTTATCAGGTGAGATTCCGCGATATTTGGAGAATTTCACTTCTCTAATTCAGTTGGATTTGTCTTATAATGACTTGGAGGGTTCGGTTCCAAAGGTTGGTGTCTTTGTCAATGCTACTGCATTATCACTTGCGGGAAATAGTAAGCTTTGCGGAGGCGTTGTTGAACTCAAGTTGCCGCCATGCTGGAATCACAAGAAGGTAGGAAAGTCACAAATTCGCAAAGTGGTTATGCTTGTAATTGTTGTAAGCATCTGCTTGGTTGTACTATTGTGCCTATTTTTCGTGTGCTACCGAAGAAGAGTATCGAAAGCAAAGCCTACTTCGGAGTCGTTATTCATTAAACAATTCACAAGGATTACTTATGCAGAGCTTCTCGAGGCAACTAACAGATTTTCAGTTGACAATTTAATTGGTATTGGAAGCTTTGGCTCAGTGTATAAAGCAATTCTTTCCCAAGTTGACACAGTGGTTGCGGTAAAGGTAATAAATCTTCAACAGCATGGAGCTTTTAAGAGCTTCTTGTCTGAATGCAACGCCTTGAAAAATCTCCGGCACCGAAATCTCCTCAAAATCATCACAGCTTGTTCGGGGGTCGATTTTCAAGGGAATGATTTCAAAGCATTGGTTTTTGAATTCATGCCCAATGGAAGTTTAGAAGAGTGGTTGCATCCTGAAAGAAGTCAACAACATGTTTTGAAGCTGAACTTCTTGCAAAGGCTAAACATAGCTATTGACGTTGCTTCTGCACTCGATTATCTTCACAACCACTGCCAAAAGGCAATTGTCCATTGTGATCTAAAGCCGAGTAATATTCTCCTTGATGATGATATGATGGCTCATGTGGCTGATTTTGGTTTAGCAAAGATTTTCTCCACCAATAGTTACAAATCTTCACAAAGCCAAGGTAGTTCTATTGCAATAAAGGGATCAATTGGTTATGTTGCTCCAGGTAAATTCTTCTACAACTTTTCATGTTTTGGTATAAACATCTTGTGATGCAAACAAAAAAACTGGGATTTAATATTATTCCATTAAAACAATCTTGCATTTCATTATTGAATTCCTGCTTGGGCTTTAATAAACTTGTACTTTACCTAACTATCATGCCTAACAAATTTTACATTTTGTAACAAAATAATTTTTTTCCATTCGGGATTACTTGACAAGAAGTTGCTAATCAACATATATAACGTCATTATATGTTTACAAGAAGTATTCTAATCAAATTTCTATTCTAATTCTTAGCACCTTACAAGCATTTATTATAAGTTCACCAAAGTAAGGTTTATAATTTGCAGAATATGGAGTAGGAGGTGAGGTGTCCATGCACGGAGATGTTTACAGTTATGGAATAGTATTACTCGAGATGTTTACCGGAAAGAAACCAACTGATGACAAGTTTCAGAATGGACAAAATCTTCACCGTTTTGCTAAAATGACTTTGCCTGAACAAGTTATGAACATTGTGGATGTAGATATGCTTTTAGAAAGCACTAATGAAGCTGTCAACATTGCTAACCAGAGTAATCAAGGGAACCGTGCACACAAATGTTTGGTGTCAGTGATAAGACTGGGAGTCACATGTTCTGCTGAATCCCCTGTTGAACGGATGAACATTGCAGAAGTCGTCACTGAATTGCATCATATAAAAGACTATTATGAGGGTGTTCGCCGTGATGTTTATGCGAGTTGAGTTTGTATTCCTAAACTAATGTTTATGCGAGTTGAGCTTGTATTCCTAAACTAGCATGCTTCCTCCTTGTCACGTTCTTATTGCATGTGTGTGAAATAAATCAGATCTGTATTCTGTGTTTGTATATGTTAATTTACATCATTTGATATGATTTAGCACTAGTGACGGATAGACGACAATTTTTCATCCATGATGTTTATGCGAGTTGAGTTTGTATTCCTAAACTAGCATGTTTCCTCCTTCTCATGTTCTTATCGCGTGTGAAATAAATCAGATCTGTATTCTGTGTTTGTAGATGTTAATTTACTTCATTTGATATGATTTAGCACTACCATTAGATTGATTTATTTGCAGAATCCGGTAAAATGTGTGGAAATCTCAAACACAGTCAAATGAAATTTTACTCATAGTTCAAACGTAATATTCATCTGAATCGCATGTACATGTCAGGCTCAATGTGAGTTTTGTATTTTAGAACAATAAGAGTTGTTTGTTTGTCATGGACGTAGTCGAGGTTTGCCGAACCACTTATTTCATGTTGCTTTGTGTGTTACAATACTATTAACAGAGGTACAATATACTGTTTACAGTGGACATGTCTAGCTAGAATATGAAACTCATTCAATGCATATGCACGGTTTTACCAATCAATCATAGATCATCAAATGTTGTTGCTTAGCATGACCCGAAGTCTACCAAGTCAAGTCGTTCCGACACTACTTGTTATTGCATTGCTGTTTGATTGTGCTTTTGCATTCAGTTTCTACTCCAATTTCTAGCATGACCCTGAAGTCTACCAAATAAAGTCTTTTGAGTCTTTGGTTGTATGTGCAGTCTTTGGTTGGGTTTTATGGGCTTGTCCAAAACAAAATACTTTACTACTGTGTCCTGCACGTCCAAGGTAAGACACATCGATCACAATATGTAATTTTAACTAAGTTATATGTTGTTCAAATTAAACTTTTTCGGATTTACTGACTTAAGCATCCGAGTGTCTTTGACACCAAAAAGAAACAATCTCTTTTCTTAGCAAATCCCTGATAAAATAATAAGAAATAACCTGTTTTGTGGCTTTTGATGTTTAAGTATAGCAGGGTCTGAATGCAGGGGGAGTCCAAAGAGTTCATGAACGAAATTTGTGTTAGCATAAGCTCATCACATTCTCGGGACTGAAACACTCATTCACAGTTTTAGCCCCATGGATGGATTATTTCTCATTGAAGACTTACTTTTTCAGTTAGTATTTATTATTTGTTTACCAGACAAACAAATTCAATAGCAACCAAAACTTTTTTTTATTTTTTTGGTCAAACACGAAGATGTTTATTAATGAAAGAAAGGGAAACAACAAAGAGAAACATTCCTATATCAAGAAATGCCAATACACTATGAAAGTGTTAAAAAAATTGGGGTAAGATCCACCAAAGTGGAGAGCCTTAACCGTGTGTTGTCACAGGGTAGTCCGAAGAGTGTTCCCATCCCTGTCAGGGGAGATGCCAACCGTCTCTCCTTTCTACGAACTACTCCACCAACAATGCACTTGATGACAACAAAATATGAGCCATTCAAAATGCACTTGAATCAGGTGTTCATTTCCCTTGATGACAACAAAATTTGAGCCATTCAAAATGCAACCAAAACTACTCCACCAACAATGCACTTGATGACAACAAAATATGAGCCATTCAATGAACACAGTTCAGGTGTTCATTTCCCTTATTATGATCTGCATCGACACTAATTCGAAGAAAATCTCCATGCACAGTGGGGATTTTGAGAGATAGTTTGTGTTCATCACTCTTAGTGTAACAAAAAGCATTCTTTAGCCCCATGGAATACGCAATCAATCAAAACTTGTTTCTTCAGTCAATACTAATTTAGCATAAGGCTTATTTTAGCTGCTATTGAATGCTGTAATTTACAAGGTTTTTGTGGAAACAACTCAAAAAGGAAAAGTGTTTGTCCGGTACAATAATCGTCGGGTCCAAAACACAGTCCATGCATGTTACACAAGAATGCATGTGAGCTTATTACGCTGAAACAAATTTCATGTTCATTGCTCATGAAATTTGGCTTCTCTGCATTAACAAGGCAAAAGTTAAAATCAAATTGGATAGTATAGTCTGAATAAGGATAGAGATTATTTCTTGTTTCTTACACTCGTACAATGACCATGTGCAATGCCCACTCCATTGATGGACTTTTTATCTCGGAAGCTAGTTTGGTTCAAAGCTAGTTCGGTCTTTTTTTTTTTGGAAAGCGAGCTAGGTTTTAAGGACCCCAAAACCTTTATACAAATGAACCAAAAGCAAAAACTAAAATAAAAAACAGAAACAAACTCTCAAATGAAAGATGAATTCTAGGCCTATAAAAATCTTCAACTGGCATCGGACAAAGAAAAAACCTCTTCAACTAGTTCAATCTCTATACTCTATACATATATCAAATTATGATATCTAGAAAAGTAATGGACAGGTCTCATCACTCAGAAGACTTTAAGTAGCTAGAAGAAAGAAACTCCACACTTATCGTCAAGTCATTCCCACACTATTTTTAGCCATATTTGAATTCTATAGTATATATATCAACTCAAAAGGAAAAGTGTTTGTCCGGGAGAATAATCAATGGGTCCAGCATGTTACACGAGAATGCATGTGAACTGATGCTGACACAAATTTCATGTTCATTGCTCATGAAATATTGCTCATGAAATTGGATAGTATATGTTTCAACTCATTTATGTCTTTCTTCAAGTCTATCCTTGGTTGTAATTGCTTTTTTTCCCTGAAGAATAATGATGAGTTGGTCTTGCAAAACTGAGTGCGTCGTAGGCTGCCGAGTGATTCTTTTTTACCAAACCCGCACCTTTTTTTTTTTTTTAAATCTCCGCTATTGAGAGACAACTATGGTATGTCAGACCTTAATTATTTGTCCTAAAACTGGATATAATAACAAATTGGTAAGGAAAAAACAAAAAACAGAAATAGACATATTTATCCTCTAGGCTAACCCAAACCCTAGATCAAAGCCGATACTTACAGTTGCTTTTCCTCATTCTATCAGATCTTCGAGACATACCTTGAAGTCGTTGTTTATAATCCTCTTATCGAATCTTTTCGTTAATCGAATCTGGTCTGTCTTGAAACTTGACATTGTGCGCACTCTATCTTTTTCTTCCGAAGTGACTTCATCCGAAATATCGGTATCGTTGTCCAAAGTCAATATTAACCTACCATTATGCAATTCACACCACCAAGCACTTTTAGAAATGAATTGTAATTTTACTCTGGGAGAGCATAGTAGGCCTAGTGACTCTTTCATGTCAAACCGAATTAAAGCTTGTAATCATTAATTAAATTAATCTTTCTCTTATGAAGTTACGAAGAAGATGCCTAATATGCTATTGGATTACTGGATTACAGGAAACACAGATGGGAAAATAAGATGAAAGAAGAAGATGCAAAGGACTGAGTTTGCATGGTAAATCTGCAAAAACCTCTTTTCATTTTCTGCTCAAAACTTCTGCAGTTATACTTTACTTGAGAGTCTGACACGCTCTACATGCTCGTAAATTCAGTATTGATTTTATTTAAAAAATTAGTAAGTACAAATTAAAATTTTAGGTGATTTGATTAAAAATTTAAGTTGGCTAATAAAATATTGTACTAATATTGGGACATTAGTTAAAGAAAAGAAAATTACACATGGTTTTTGCTAGCAAGCATTAATATAATATAAGTTTTCTAAAAATCATTTTTTTTAATTTCAATTTGCTAGTAAATTCATTTTTTTTAATATAAGCATTAATATAATATAAGTTTTCAGATTGAAGAAAGTGCTTGTACATTGGGGATTGCTAAGAATGATTTGTTTTTTCCTCCCATAAATTTCTACTCCACAACGTATTTGTTACTGCATGTTACAAGAAAACAGAGTAAACCAGATGAGTTCGCTAATCATACAAGAGAAATTCTGCACGCACTTATCTTAGTCAAACTTAATTGTCACATGAAATGAATACAGATAAGTTACTTTTATAATGGATAGGTCTCATATATGTGAAATAAATCATATCTGTATTCTGTGTTTGTATATGTTAATTTACATCATTTGATATGATTTAGCACTAGTGACGGATAGATGACAATTGTTCACCCATTATGTTTATGCGAGTTGAGTTTGTATTCCTAAACTAGCATGTTTCCTCCTCATGTTCTCTTTTTTTTTTTTAAACGAGCGGGGTTATTTAGGATCCTTCTCATGTTCTTATCGTGTGTGAAATAAATCAGATCTGTATTCTATGTTTATAGATGTTAATTTACTTCATTTGATATGATTTAGCACTACCATTAGATTGATTTATTTGCCAAATTAATCCAGTAAAATGTGTTTTGGTTTATTAAGTTCTAAACATTGTCTTTGGTAGCATTTCTTTGATTCTTGATTGCGTAGTTTTCGTTATAGATTTATTTGGTTCACATTCTTGATTCTTCTTTGCTGCAATGCATTGCATGTGACTGTTCGGATATCATGATCGTCGCTATCAATCAAATGTAAATGCAGCGCCCGAACAATGGCAAGTGGAATCCGATGGCCTTCATAGTGTTGGCTGAACGAGAGGTTAAAAGACTTCTGAAGAGAGGTTAGAATTGTTCATGTTCATGTCATTGAAGAGAATTTTTCAATTGTTGTGTCAGAATTACCAAAACTAGAATCAGATCCTTCGAGCAAGGAAACAGTACTGTTGATAATGTTCGTATTTTCTATATGAAAATAATATACATGACTTGTATTTTATTTTTTTTCTCGTAAATCAGTTTTTGATAAAGGGCCAAAATAGACTCCTAAATTTTGATTATTCGTGATCCATTTAACACACTTGATGATCTCCAAGTGTTGTGATTTTATTTTATTTTCCTAACCTGGTAGATAAAATCAAGGATTGTGATTTTGTTTTTTGAGTTAATTTCGGTTTTCTGATTTTAAAAAATATTTGGAGAAATATTTTGGTGTATAAAAAAAGACGTAAAAATTTTGAGGTTACATAAAATATATATAATGATTTTTTCAAGGGTATATGAGACCTATGAGTACTCTATCTAAGCATTTGAATGAGTTCAATAGACTTATTGCTAACATATTGAATTTGAAAGAAGATGTTCCAGAAAATTGCATGGTTTTTTGTCTTTTGAATTCCCTTATTGAAGAATATGAGCATCTCGTTACAATTTTGTTAATGAGAAAAAAAGAGTTGAATTTTGATGAAATAACTGCAATATTGTTTAATTATGAATTTAGGATGATAGATCTCAAGGTTCATAAGGATGCAATGTCTAAAGTATTTGCAGCGATGAGAAAATCTGAAAATAAAAATGCTTGTAATAGAGGAAGATCACAATCAAGATAAAATTTTGTGGACAGAAGGTCTTATTTTTAAGGATGAATGTGCCTACTGTCATGAGAAGAACTACTGAAAGATGGAATATTAGCTTAGCTAGTAAATTTGTGACATATTGTACTACAAATCTAGGGTTCAAATCTTGTCAACCACATTTTACTTTCCAAAAAAGAACTACTGAAAGACTGATTATGAGAAATTGAAAGTTGCAATTAGTTAGTGTTGTATATGTTGTAAAAATTCAAATTCAAAGATAGGAACGAATGTACCAATTGTTCTTAGGTTGAGTCGCGGACTAGGTCGCTCTCTTTAAGATGTTTCGCGGCTCTGCCCAAAAGTGTGCAAGCAGCCTAGTAGCCCCGCCGTCCCCAGGATAAAACAGCCCAGAATTTTCTCTGTTTCGTTCAAACAATTGCACTGTTGATGAACGAAATAATATCCACCCTTAATCTCTTATTTGCTCGGAATCACCAATACAATGTGTAAATTTCAAACAGAAGAGAAATCTCTGAAATACGAAGAGAAATAGTTCCTTCTCTGATTGAAATGCTAAGCTAAAAGTGTTTTGCCAAAATGTTTTGCTTTTTCTTGTGATTGTAAACTTTGAATTGTGTTTGTATTTATAGGGAGAAAACACATTCGTTGAAATACGAAATCCCGACTAGATCTATTGACAAAAAAAAAAACAGCTAGATGCATTGACAAAACATTTGCATGAAAAACGTGGGTAGAAAATCACGCTACCGTTGGTGCAACGCATGGAGAACGTGGAGGACAGAGTCAGCCAAATCCCGTCTAGATGCATCTGACTCAGTCTCCCTTATCAGCAATTCAAAATTTATTTTCATTTAAATAAATTTTTATCAAAAAGAATGGGTTGCTCTCTAAATGACCCGACGGACGGACGGTGGCGACGGGCATGAAAGTCTATCTCTCCCCTCCTCACAAAAGTGTGGTACCGGTCCAAACCCAAGTCCTAACAATCTCCTTATAAACTGTTCCACAATGAGTTCTATTGAAGATGTGGGACTAAAATTAGAAAGAGATTCAGATATCAAAACCAGGTTCACACTCATTTTATTTTATTTTAAAAAGTCATATTTTCAACAATTCCCCACTTGGATTTTTAAAAACAATTTTCATCGAGCAATCTAAAAAAATATAAGATTGTGCATAAACAAAAGTGTCTTTCGACTTGAAATCTTGCGTAGTGTTCATGCTTTAGATTATACTAGAGTAATTCCTAGTTTTGAACTCTATCTCTAACAGACATTACACGCACAACCTTACCAGGGTGAAGTCTAAAAAGCTCGTGCCTTACGACCATGCACGTATATCCAGTATAGTGAAGGCTCTACGAATTTTGCCCACAAATTTCATAGGAAGCGGCCAAACTTCCATAATCAATTAGGTGAGTCTATCAAGAATACTCCTGTAGCTAGGTACTCCACTCCACATAGAGTATAGATTTCATTAAGAGTTTTTAACTCATCCTACTATCGCTTCAGGAATTCATGCTTTAGTCTCATTCCTTTCGAGGTTTTGAAAATCTTCTCTCTAGTTAATCCTTTCGTCAAAGGATCAACCAAATTTGCATCAGTTCGTACATGATCCACTCTCATAGCACCAGTAAATAGAAACTCTATAACTGTACTGTGCTTACAACGTATTTGTCATCTATTGCCATTATAATAATGGTTCTGTATTTTTGCATAGCCGCGGTATTATTGCAATGGATTAAGACAGCTGAAATCGGTCTTTCCCATAAAGGGATCTCTGCTAACAGGTTTCTTAACCAACCTGCTTCTTCACTAGCTATGGCTAGTGCTATCATCTCTGACTCCATCGTGGACTGTGCCAGAATGGTTTGTTTCTTTGATTTCCAATAAACAGCTCCACCAGCTATACTGAAAATATAGCCACTGGTGGCTTTGGAGTCATCTGAGAGGGTGTTCTAATCAACATCGCTATATCCTTCAAGGACAGGGAAACTTCTAATAATGCAATCTGAGGTTCTTAGTCCTCTTCAGGTACCTCGTGACCCTTTCACTTGCATGCCAACGCTGTATACTAGGTCTACTAATAAATCTGCATAGTAATCCCACGACATAAGCTATGTCGGGTCTAGTGCAATCGATATCATATCTAAGACTACCAATGATGCTCGCATACTCAGATTGTCTAACATCGTTACCGGTGTTCTTGAACAACTTTACACTAGGATCATAAGGAGTACATACAGGTTTACAGTCAGAGTAATTATATTTATTTAGGATCTTCTCTATATAGTGTGATTGATCCAAAGAAATTTCCTTTTC